>JAGDQP010073125.1:0-10422 GCA_022664845.1 Lepisma saccharinum | reverse complement strand
TTAAATTTGCTGGTACAATTTTGTACGATATTTCAATATCTTTTTTGTATCGATTACCGTAGAGTTTACTATAATTGATTCAAAATCGTCCTATGTAATGAACCTTACTTTTCTCATGTTAGTTGCTATATTTCACGTAATTATTTTTTCTAGTTTGTTTCTGCTCGTAATATGTCCTTTATTCGCACTAAGAACACTCCTAACGGTGTATACTCACATATGATATTGGTATGTTTCTCGTAACTTATATCTGACATTTGTTATTGCTATTTATCAATTAATTAATTAAAATAATTAAATCTTAAAATTTGATGTAGTAATATTCTTCAGAAGTATTCAGTAATCCTTTCAATACACAATTATTATCAATTTCATAATCGTCGGCTGAGAATCATAATGCTCTAACTAAACTTAAAATCCTATGTAGTTAGAACCTTATAATTCACAGTCGACGAGGTACGTTTCCGATCTGTGTCAGTAGTAGGCAAAATATATATGATTCGCTTATTACCTTTCAAAATTGCTTAGTTTGTTATTCCAAATAATGGTACTAGGTTGTCTTTTAGCCAAAATCAACTGCTTTCTGTTGTAGTCTTGTATATCAGCTAATTGAGTCACTATGATTGTTGCCACTAGGTGTCATTATTACATCAAAATTGTACGAAGATATCAGCATCAACCAAACCATCTTCCCAGCTTCGGACTAAGATAATTTGAAGTCTTAAAAAAATGTAATATTTGAATTGTGGTTACCAATTATTCAAAGCGTCTTCCTATTAAAAACGTCTCATTGCTTTAAAAGTAGCTAACACACTAAGCAATTCAATTCCATGTGGTGGTGAAATTCTTTCTGCGTCCGTTAGAAATCTCGAGTAATACAAAATTGAATACAGATTCTCAGGGGCGCCGATTTCTTTGTAACTTTGGGGGCGGGCACAATCAGCTATTTCTTTTGCTGCCAGATAAGGGTCTAAGAAGGCACATATCATATAAATCCAATTAAGATTTTCCCATATATTGTATATTCATAAAAAAAACACATATAATAGTATACATATAGTCATTAATATAGTGGTATAGGTTTCTCCAGGCCAAGCTATTGCAGAATAACTATGTATAACATTAAAAAAATCACTAAAGCATATTATGTTCTAACTAATAAGAACAAAGTTTCTGCTGTTGCTAGAAAATAAACTTAGGAAATAACAGAAACTGATGTTAGTCTATGCGGTCGACTTATTAAGCACTTCGTCATATGGTTCTCTTTCTGTCCGGCTCACCCTTCCACCGACTACTGCTTTATTGGACAAATATTGTTTTTCTTTTAATTCTCGGTTCTCGATCTCGACAGCCATGGTTCAAGAAGCTTTTGAGTAATGACAACAGACATTTCTACCCCATAATCATTAATTATTATTCTTTTTCACAAATTTACTTTCGGATTTGACAGCTCGCTAATTGTTTTTGCGACATAAAAACGTACTACGTAATTAAAATCCTCACTCCTTTACCTTGCTAGGAAGAAAGAAACTTATTTGCCCTAAAGGCTTTTTGCCTTTTTCGTTGATGATGAAAACAGAAAACAAATTAATAAGTTTTGAAAAGAAAGGGGAAAAGAGTTGAAGAAAATTTAATTCGTTTCGAAAAGAAAAACGAGGAAGAAAAGAAAGAGTTGGCTTTTTTTCCACAACTCCTTTACCAGACAACACAAGATGACCATCGAAAAATCGTTTAACTGCTTTCTGCAATGAGTTACCATTTTTTATATTGCAACATGAAGAACATAAATGAATATTTCAAAAAGAAAACACGAAGTGCTTATTGGTAATGATGACAATGAGACATGAATGTAAGAAACTAAGTACCTTTGAATATGACACAAATAAATATATTTAGTAATTACATTAGTTTGATGAACAATTAACTAACTGACGTGAATTTAACTATTTTGTTGACTTGTGTTGAAAGAAAAGAATGGCATTGCGGCAGATCCAATGGTTAAAGCTTAACTTGCTCGAAGTGTTAGATTTTGTTGCCTTGCGGTAGATCCAATGGTTAAAGTTTAACTTGCTCCAAGTGTTAGATTTTGTTGCCTTGCGGTAGATCCATTGCTTAATGTTTAACTTACTCGAAGTGTTATATGTTATTGTGTTGTAGCAGATTCATTTTGCCTTGTGGCAGATCCAATGGTTAAAGTTTAACTTGCTATAAGTGTTAGATTTTGTTACCTTTGGCAAATCCAATGGTTAAAGTTTAACCTTAAGGTTGTTGCGGTATAGTGGTGATGGTTACAGAAGATTATACTTCTACTGGTATTCAAACATTTGACTAATGCTGACTGATAAATACACATGTGAAGACTTTAGTTCTTAGTTTTAGGAATAATGCTGATGGCAAAATGTTGCCTTATGACATAATTATATATTGAACTAACACACATTTGGACGTTTACTAAGGCGTTTGTTGTATTTCATTGAAACAAATGTGTAATATACTGGTTTCTGAAGCTAGGAAAGCGATGGTAAATTGCACAAATGTTGAATATAACTTGGTATTGACATATACAAGAACTGACACAGAAACAAGAACCTATTGTACTGAATAAAATGTAATTTGATCGAATTTGCATAGAAAAGCTCCCGAAAGCGCTGGTAAATTGCAAAAATGTTGAATATAAGTTGGTATAACATATACAAGAAGTGACACAAAAATAAGAACCTATTGTACTGAATAAAATGTAATTTCACTGAATTTGCATAGAAAAGCTCCAGAAAGCGCTGGTAAATTGCACAAGTGTTGAATGTAAGTTGGTATTGACATATATAAAACATTGAGACAAAAACAAGAAGCTATTTTACTGACTAAAATGTAATATTGACGGAAATAGTACTAAAAGCTTCCGAGAACGTTGGTAATTTACAGAAAGATAGCACACATGAGCAAAATCATTTAATATCGTTGAGATATACAGAAACTGAGATAAAAGAACATGTGATTTTACTGAATAAAATACAATTTAACTAAACTCGAACTGGAAACCTTCCGAAAGCGTGTGTAAATTTGAAAAAGTTTGGATGCAGGACGTAAACCTGTAACCTGCACAAGGTAACTGTAAAGTTTTCGGTATACAGTTTTGAACCAACCAAACTAGATAATATAGATCAGGTCAGTTTAGTATTCTCTTTTATTGTCAAACCTGCTTTGTGGATACATATGTATTAACCACTGAGTCATACACTATGATAAAACTGTAAATCCACAACATTATGAAGAATTTTCACCAAATGCACTAATGTATCATCATTTCTTGAATTAAACAAACAATTTCTAAAACAGGATTCAGAACAAAAGAACAATTGAATAATAAGAAAGGTAAACATTCTGCCTAACAAAACTATACTCATACTAATCATTCAATGCTACTCTAACAGAAGTTGAACAAAGTTTTACATTGTAGGCTATCTAAAGAATTCATTATATTGTAGAAATACTCAGTTACTTCCAGAATAGCTTGTCAAGTACAAGCGTGAGGCGTAACTTCTCAGTTTCACTCGTCTAAATTATATTGAGTTCAAATGTCAAAACTGACTGAACATGTACGGGCTAAATATTTGAGTAGCTGTGTCATGCATTTGTTGCTCATTTGGTAGAGCATAGGTATTTAATTACGTATTATAATTGGGGAAAATAATATAACCAATTCAATTAGAACTGGCAACGTATCAGCATATAAACAGTGTCGTATTTTTTTCATCGTGCAGAAATAAACGATAACTTACCTGGAACACTATCGTTAGTCAGGAAAATAGTCTCCATTGAACTCCACAGCACTCTGCCACCTGTCAACCAGTTGTTGAATTCCTCGCTGAAAGAAGTCAACGGTATTGGAGACAAAGAACTTGGTCACTGTTCGTCGGATGTCATCCTCATTTTGCAGTTCTTTCCCGGAAAGGTGGTTTTGCAGGCTGCGAAAAAGACAGTAGTCTGTTGGTGCAATATTTGCTGAAAATGCGGCGTGAGGGAGTTTCTCCCAGCCCCATTCCTCGATCGATCTTAACATAGGTCCCTTGTACTGTCGCACGTTATCATCGTGGATGGGCATACTTTTACGATTAATCACAGGAGGATATTCTCCAAGTATTCAGTCCATAGGCGTTCAATCTGCTGACAGTAGATATCTTCATTGATGGTCTGATTACGTGGCAAGGGCTGAAAACTGATTATCCTACTGATATCTCACTAAACTTTCAACAGCACTTTGCAGAGGTGGAGATCCTGTTTTACACAGTTCCTGAGTCCCACCTTTAGGTACCCACTGCCGTTTGCCTGTAACTTTATGGTAGAGAACTCACTTTTCATTACCTCTCACCACTCTGTCCAGCAATGCCTCACGTCTGTAGCTGGTAAGCAGGGAACTGCAGATGTCAAGTAGCTGCTGCTTCTGCTGGGCAGTAACGCATTAGACTACAAATTTTCCGAATTTCGACAGGAACCGAAGGTCCTGCAGATCAGGATGAACTGTCAAATGGATGACATGGAGTTCACTGGCCAGTTCTTTAACTGCCTGCATTGCATTTGTCTGTGCCACTACTCGGAGGGCATCATTGTCCAGGTTCACAGGTCTCCCTTCTCGTTGCGTATCGGTGAGGCTGGTGTTCTCCGACCGAAGCCTCTGGAATCAGGTACGACACTTTCACATACCCACAGTACCCTGACCATATACATCATTGATGTTTCGTGCAGCTACGCTGCTTGGATGTCTCTGTTGATTTGCGGTATGTTGTCCTCCGACACTGGCATGATTAAACACAAGGTATATTTCCAAAACGACCAGTAGACCGTTCTCCTTCTACACACTGCTGCACAATCAATCATATATGATTCAGCTATGGCACGCGCCGTCTGCTTCAATATTTGTTTCTCAGATTGCATCACTGCAACGGTCATCCCACATAAGTCATTACTCATGGGACGAGGCGATTCTAAATTATATGTCTAAGATTAATTCCAATCAAGATTTATAATGAGATTTAGAATATGATAAATTCCATTTTACGGCTCAAGAAAGCACACTTGACACTCACCTTATGTAAAGAGAAGAATCTCAAGTTACAGGGCCACTATCAAACTTGAGAGTCTAACAATAACTGCCTCACAGTTTTCCTTAAATGGGTTTTTATATCATTTGTTTAAATTCATATAAATTCATTGTGATCCGGCCTCACATAGTCGTGACGTCAAATCTGATTCCATATGGTTCTAATATTCAAGAGCAAACATGGATTATAAGATTTAGCTTCCAGGTTACCAATGTCCCTACAGTGTTTCCTTACTTTATTAACATTTCTTTTTGGATAATTTATTTCTGTACATATTATTTTGGATTAATTTTTAGAGCGAATTTGTCGTCCCTCTACACACCGCCATCCCAAATTTTTAAAATTTATTTTACTTGTAAACTTTAATACATTTTGAAAATAACAAAAGTCAAATTTCTTTTTAACCCTTTCATTCCCGGCGCATCTGTAGAGATACACTGTGTTGACTGGTTCCTGATTTTCCATTGTAAGAAAATATCACCCCAGTTCCCAATGGTTCAGAGAAGAAACAGATCTAGCTTATATTTACAATCAATAGATGTCGCCAATGTCACTTCTACGATTCAAGCAATAGCAGTCGATAGTCTGTGCTTCAGTGAACTGAAAAGTCGTGTTGCAGGCTCCACTTGTAGGTGCTATATTTTACCTTGGATTATCGATCAGTTTCAGCAATTATAGACAAGTTGTGAACAAAAGTATCGTATTTGATGTTGGCGACAAAAGCTTTTTGGAAGAAATATTTGTAGTGATGTGGCAGTGACGTCAATATCATTGTATCTCTACGGATACTGTGGGCATCAGTGGTGGCAGTGTCCCTAATTTCGTTGTATCTCTACAGATACTTTGGGCATATGACAGTTTTTTCTTTGTGATAAACCATGGCATATAATTTGCTAAATGACGAGGAAATTCGTCAACTTGTATATTTAGCAGATGGATTTGAATCAGACATTGACGGGGACGACTCTGACAATGATCCAGATTTTATTGTGAGCCAGAACGACTTGAATAATGAGGAGTCTAGTGATTCCGAGTGTAGAAATAGACAACGGGAAAAAACAAAGAGATCCCTGAATTTTGAAATTCACGAAAGAAAGAAAATTCGTTCAGCACAGAATCGAAAGATACAGGATGTAAGTGATGAAAGGTTTACGGTAGATGATGTTGCTTCATTTGTGACTATAAACAGTGAACAGGGAAGTAATGTCCCCACTGGCATTCCAGCAACTAGTGATCAAATATACGGTTCAACAAGTAGTACAATTACTAGCAAAACACAATCTGTTGATGGCGTTAACAGCAATAATGAATCACCAGGCATATCTAACAAAAGGCCTCGCCGGAACCGTTCTAAAACAAGCTGTGAAACATTGCAATTTAGGTGGTATCGGAAGCAACTTCCAAAGGAGTCGTCTCATTGGCTTGGTGCAATTCCAGATCCACCTGAGGATATCCCTTCCCCTTATGAATACTTCAAAATGTTTTTTTCTAATGAAATGTTTGGTCATATAGCTTATCAAACAAATCTCTATTCAGTCCAACAAACTGGAAAGTCAATTGATGTGGATCCTGACGAAATCGAACAATATGTGGGTGTATTGCTCCATATGGGAATTATGGCACCAGCTGAATACAGAATGTATTGGAGAAAGGGGTCCAGGTATGAGCCTGTTGCAGACGTGATAAGCCGTAACCGCTTTGAGACCATCAAACGATATTTACATTTTTCTAATAACGCAGAAGCTAAACCAAGAGACCATCCTGAATACGATCGCCTGTTCAAAGTAAGGCCTGTTATGGAAATACTTCAGAATAATTTGAAGAAGGTTCCAGCAGAAGAAAAACAATCTATCGACGAGCAGATAATCCCATTTAAGGGAAGAAGTTTTTTGAAACAATATAACAAAAACAAACCACACAAGTGGGGCTTCAAGGTATTTACGAGGGCAGGCATTTCTGGATTCATGTATGAATTTGCTATATATGAAGGGAAGATGACAGACGCTTCAAACACTGAATCTATGAGTGTTTCTTCCCGAGTAGTTTTAAGACTGTCTGAAGATATTACTGGTTTGTATCACAAGCTGTATTTTGATAACTGGTTTGCATCATTAGAATTGGTAAATGCTTTGTATTCCAAACTAATTCTGTGTGTAGGTACAATCAGAGCTAATCGATTGAAAAACTGTCCGCTTGCTTCTGAGGAGGAACTAAAGATAAAAGGGCGTGGTTCTTTCGATTTTCAGACAAATATTGGTAAGAATATTACTGTAGTTCGCTGGTATGACAATAAGCCTGTTACCTTTGTATCGTCTTATGCTGGAATACAACCCTTAGGCATATGTGAGAGATGGGATGGTAAAACAAAACAACATATCAAAGTTGACATGCCCTTTGTTGTCCACGAGTATAATCAGTATATGGGTGGCGTGGATCTTGCCGATATGCTTATAGAACTGTACAGGATTGACGTAAAATCAAGAAAGTATTATATGAGAATTTTTTACTATTTTGTAGACATGTCTGTTGTAAATTCGTGGTTATTATATCGAAGACATTCAGTGCAACATAATCAGACAAAGCTTATGTCTTTGGTTGATTTCCGAGTATCGATTGCAGAATCACTTCTCAGGAGCAAGAAGATATTACAAACAAAACGAGGTAGACCAAACTCACAATCTCCCCCATGTAACCAAAAAAGAGCTAAGCTTCAAAGAATCCCAAACAATGACGTGCGCTATGATAGTCTTGGGCATTGGCCAATATTTGATACAAAAAGATGTAGATGTCAAAATTGTCCTAAAACTGGACCACTGACACCTGTTAAATGTTCCAAATGTCGAGTGTATTTGTGTTTTGTTAAAGAACGCAATTGCTTTGTCAATTTCCACAACAAGTAAAGTTTAGTTTTATGTAGAATTTACACGTTTTGTAGAAACAACGCACAACTTATAAAAATAATTAAACGATGTTACAAGTTAGAAGAATTGTGAAATTTTAACTAATCTTCAAAAAATGTGTAATTCACGAATTTATGCAATTATTGTAAAGTGGTAAGATACAATAATAAAAGTATAATATTGTTCCATTGTAACTATACTTCATCTTTGTATAAAATTAAATGGTATAATTTGATAACCTTTACTTCCCATTGCATCACTAGAGATACAACCACAATTTTGAAAAAAATACAAAAAGGTCTACTATATTCCCGGAGTATCACTGAAGATACAACACAAATTTCGAAAACGGGGAACACTTTTGAAAAAAAAATATTATTTTTGTTATCAAATGATTCAAAAGCATCTAAATGTGTTAATAATAATTTTTTTTCTCCATCAAAAAAAAATCGGGAATCAAAGGGTTAAGCCAGACAGAAATGTTTGACATCACTCTGGTATATACATACAGATAAAGGAAAAAATTTAAAACTTCTTTACTGTATAAAGTAAATCTGTCGACTGGATAGTACATTGTCTTTTTCATTTGAACACTTGTATACTACACTCAAAGTACATTTCTTTGTTACACATCCTTCATCTTGATCAATAAAAAGAAAAATAGTCAATAACAGTTTAGTTCATGTTGTAGCAATGTTAATAATGCTGATCTTAACTGTTCATATTTCTTTCACAAGTTCCTCGAAAGTTTTGTTTGTCTTCTTGTTACATCGTTTATAAAAAGATGTCGCTATTATAAGAATAATAATGATGTTTATTTGTATTTTAACGAAGTCTGCATGTTTTGCGAAATAAAATAAATAAGCACAGTGTCAATGTTTTATACTCGTGTGATTGAACAAAATATAGTACGTACATGTACCGTTAAGTAAGGTCAAGCATTTGGCTAATTTTGATGGAGTAGATATAAAGTTTCATTAATAGGTAAGTTATTCCTTGTTTACCGTTTCATCTTATTTGTTTAGGTTACTAACGGTTCTTAATTTTAAGTTAAAATAGAAAAAAAGGGTGGAAAATTATTCCAGAAAATATTATCAAGATCCAAAATTAATTTTGTTTTTTTTCTCTAGATAACTCAAAGTTACTGTTGTTGAATTAAATTTCAATTCGTTAAATTTGTCTTCAAGGGTAGAAAACTTTTCATAATCTTTCATAAACTGTGATACTTCTATAGTTAGTTGCATACCAAAGGGGTCCGAGTCGGACCACAGCATGTTTTTCATTAGTTTTTGAACTTTTCAGAGCTATGATTTGAAATGTGACTTTTACACTATGTCCTGTCCAGACATAGGACAGTGATAAAATATATTATTGCTATTAGGAAATAACTATTCCAAGTTTAGTTTGTAGCTTATGGTATCTTGAAATGGAAATATTGAATGTAATCATTCATTCGTAAATGAGAACACATTTAGGGTATTTACCGAGGCATGTTATAGCAATGCTTCCGCCAGATCCTCCCCGCCCCAGATGTCACCCACCAAAATTCTCGGGAGCGCCCTCCACCTTTGAAATTTTTACGGTCAAGTATCAATAGGAGCAAAGAAAACCCCGCTTAGAATCTACCAACTCTGACTTCACACACACACACCAAACTGAAAGTCCTGGCGGAATCCTGTACTATAGTATAAAGTATAGGCTTATACTCGTATATCGCAAATTAGGGCCGTTCGGAATTCCGGAATTCAATTAATTATTCCGAATGTGGAATTTCGAAACGCCGGCATTCGGGAATGTAGGAAATTTGGAATTCTGGAAACTCGAGAGGTCGGAATTCTGGAAACTCGAGAGGTCAGAATTCCGAAGTGTCTTCATTTGTTGTGAGCAACAAATGATGACACACAACGATTGACGCGAACTAGAGACCATCAAAATATAATTTTCCCGTCAGTCAGATCAACAAGATATGATTTCAGAACAACTGAGGAAACCCTTGCACGCTAAGGTATAAAGGTGCTCACAATTTCGGTATTGGAGTGACAATTTGTGTAGTTTCGCAATGTCACAATTTCGGCAAGGCTGAATTCCGTAACGTCAGAACTCCCGAGATTTCCAAAGTAGGAATTCAGGAGCTTTGAATTTCCTGAGTAACAGAGTTCAGGATTCCAAGGAATTATGAATCCCGGAATTGACTTTGGACTTTCGAAAGTAAGGTGTCTTCGAATATAAATGAATGATAATATAAATTTATAATATAAAATAATAAGTTTTTCTACTTTTACCCGGTATTATAGAGGAGTCACACCGGTATTCTGTAAAAAAAATATATACTCATATCCTTCTAAAGGAACGAAATTCACAAAGTTTGTAATTTTTAAAAAAAATCTAAGGCTAATATCAGTAATCACAATTTTGGAGTGTGC
>JAGDQP010073123.1:0-10423 GCA_022664845.1 Lepisma saccharinum | reverse complement strand
TCTCCCAGCAAACGGAGAAGAAGGCTGATTCACACCAATCAGCAAAAGCAAGTCATGAAGCATTGACTAGGGCCAATCAAAAACAAGCGTTAGATCCAAGTCATTGCTGCGTGACTAACGAAAACCTGGATGGATAACGATTAAAAATCCAAAGCAAAATCCAAGCGGAAAACGCTCAAAGAGTCTAAAACCAACCAAAGAGAATGAGCTAAAGAGAACACACTGAAAGAAAACAAAACGGAGACTAAGAAAATAAAAGGGGAGAAAATAAAAATAAAAATGGAACAGCAACTAGGCTGTTACAGTAGCCTAGTCTAGCATGTGCATGTTTCTGCTTCGATTTGTGTTTTGCACTGTAGGGAGTATGGCATGAAGTAAGTCTTTGTAAGTGCATGTTGGCTTTGTTGTTTGTGGTGTGTTTAGTGAGATGTCAAGAGCATGCGCATTTTTTGTTTCTCTATTTTTTTCCTATTTTCTAGAAACTAATATGTGGAAATTGAGGACTTTTTTCCTTTTTGAAGACACCTACTTATTAGTTTCGGTTATCTTGTTCTAATACAAGGTTTTCTCAGTGAAATGAACAGACTCGGAGATATAATTTTGAGAGATTAACATTACGTATCTGTTGATGGTTAACCGATCCCCTACCATTCATGTATTGATACATTGATATTTTTGTGTTAGTATATTTCTGGCTGATTTCAGGCTGAACACGCAACTTGAGGAGACTTCTTCCATGTGCGAGACCAGGTTTCGATCACTTGGTTCTGATATTAAGCCCCTCAGGGATGAGGTGCTATCACTCAGGAGCGAGTTGTCGGGAACTCAGGTCCTCTCCATGTATGGTCCAGCAGATGTTTAGCAGATGTAAGCAGATGTTTAGCTCAAAGCTCTACCTTCACAAATATCTGCACCCAGGCGAATTCCAACTGCTATTCGGAAACATTCATTACCTAGGTGAAGGTCGAAAGGGGCCGAAGGTAGAGCTTTGAGCCAAACGCCTGCTTCGAAGGAAGACGCGGCAATTATTCTGGCTTTGTCTTCTAAGTTTTCTGCCGTCTGAAGTAAAAAAGAGAGGTGTGATTTGATAATGGGTTTATCCCATGTAAATTGCTTTGATCTTGTATCGTGTTCATGCAAGAATGATCCAACTAATAATGACCAAGTTGAATATCAGAATCCCCAAGAGAAGTGATTCTATAAGGCATCGGGAACCATAGAATGACGTCAAGAAGGCGGAAATAGCCAAATCTAAGGCACGACGAATGCCTAATCCTCCAAAATTGACAGGGAGAGAAGCCTGAAGCCATGTGTGGTCAGGAAGGAAACAATTTAGGATGGATGCTAAACCAGATTTAGTGGTGTTATCCTAACGTTCGAGTAGATCTTCTTCTCTCCAAGAAGGCGAACAACGCAGAAAATATAATAACCTTGGTATGGTAAAAGAAGATCTTAGTAAATAAAATACTGAGTATGCAGAGATCGATGAAAGACGTGAAAAGTACGTTTCAAGTTTGGCTATTTTCCCAATTAATAAGGATCTTCTTGCGTCAGAAGAGAGCGCAGCACCTAGAAGAAAAGCATTTGACGGAGACATTAATTGAATGCGTGGAGCCACTTCGTTGAACATTGTGAGGAGTATGTGTGTTTGTTCGATTGTAGTTTCTAAAAAGCCAATCTCACATTTAAAAAAATTAAGGTCAAGACTAATTGTAATTGCCTTCTTATGGATATCCTTTAATGTATTTAATATAGTATCCGGGTCTCCAGCTATGGTTCCGTCGTCTAAGTACCATATATTCAAGTCAGTGTTGATATTATTGACAATAGGTTGAAGAGTCATTGCAATTAATGCAGGCCCTAAAGGGGCCCCCTGCTGTACTCCTCTTTGAGATAATATAATATCCTTACCATAAAAGAAATAGCTGGTTTGACCATAACTTTGAAACGCACATGGATAGATAGAAGGAAAATTATTCATGAAAACTGTGAACGTTGCATGCATGTCTATTTCATTGAAAGCGTTTTTGAAGTCAATCTTAAGAAAGGCTTTAGACTTCTGATGAGGGTATGAATAATATATGCGTGCAATATGTGCAGCAGCTTCTGCTCCATGTTGAATGCCTGCTCCAAGTTCGTGTGGAGAAAGGTGCTGAATTAGCTGATTTTTAATTTTTCCGCATATAATTTTAGAAGAAATTTTTCTCCATTTGTTCCCTATAGCGATTGGTCTAATGCCTCCATATTTCTTTTCAGTGCTATAAGAGAAGCCCGGAAGAAAAATGGCCTTATTGCTATGGGCACTTCTCCTGATAAGATCATAGAAAGAAAATCACAAATAACCTTGGTAAGGCGATCTTTAGAGTCTTGGATATTATAAAGTATTAAATCTTTGAGTATTGAAGGACGCATGCTGTCTATCCCTCCAGCTGAACCAGTAGGGAATGATCTAAGCGCCTTAAGTAACTCGTTGGACGTAACTTTATTAACATCAATATTATGATCTATTAAGCTATGAGGAGCAAATGCCTAAGGGTGCAGAGGATGTTTTCCTTTTAAGGCCCTGAAAATGGTGGGGTCTGATGGAGCGAAGCTGTCTTCAGAAATTAGATGTCTGACAGCATCATGTATGTCGCCATCAGAAAGCTTGTTCTCAATATGCTTTATCAAGACATCGTTGGATGATTTGTTAACAGTTTTATTATGTTTGTATTTATTGGGCATAACAGTCATTAGATTAGTTATATCATCATGAGAACTACTGGACCAAAGTTGAATTCTGTTTCACCCATGTAGTGAGATTAGAGATTTTTTTTCGGATTTTGAAGGCATGTTGAGAGTGATATATTGGAAGAATAAAAGTTCGATCCAATGTTCCATATTATTAGATGTTACAATCTTCTGAAGGATTTCAATCTTCTGAAGAGCCTCAGCCATAGCATTTCTTGCTCCTCTACGAATTCTTCGCAGAATGGGCACTGACGACTTAAGCCTTCCCAAACTATCAATAAGTTTAGAACTTTGACCTGAAATACTGGTACCTGAAATCAAGTCATGAGCAAAGAAAATTTAGATTGGGTGAACAATATTTAACGCTAGGCACAGATGTTCTCTTTTCCTTTGTAGTGTCATTACGAGTATGATATTTACCGTTGTGTATCATTAGTCCTCTAGAATTGAGAAAATCTTTATTACATTTTGAGCAGAGGATATCCCTGGAATTAAAACTGACTCCAGCAGAAGTGCAGGATATATCATGAACTTGATTATTCATTATTATACTTAATTATTTTTTGCATATTTTATTGCATTATTTTCTTCAACAATTTTTCTTTAGATCAATCTTCATAAAGAAATTTAAAAATATTATTGTTGTTTTATTTCGTTGATAGATTTTGGCAGTTAAGCCACACACCCGTTCGCTCTTTGTTTCTGTTTCGATCCTTGTTTCTGATTGGCTGTTGCCCATCAATAGTTCTGTTATGGCCGTCGACTTGAAGATGCTTTACTGAGAACGGCTACCCTCGAAAACTTCATATAAAGTTAAAATAATAATGCAGTTCATTATTTAAAGTAAACATAAATATTAAAGCAGCCACTTCATTAAAAAAATATTTGAAGTAGCAGTTTCTGCGCCGATGAGAAATAACATGCGGAAATATCATAACCTGCAGTTGGCGGTTTGAAGCTTTCATATTGCCCCCCTGCAGAGAGTGACCGAGGAGCATCTTTATGGCGGTTTGTGTGTGGAAAGTGGTTTTTATCAGTATATATGTGGTGTGCAGTGTTTTTTCGTTTTTATTAAATAAAATATAAAAATAATAATCATTAGTTGTTCTAGAGCCCTTTTTTTCAGTGTGTGTGAAAGAGATTGCAGTATGTCAGTGGTTCTTTTTTTAGTGGAAATATGAGTGAACAGGAAATATCCGCTTAATTTGGCAGGCTTCGGGCTCGGTTTACAATCAGGTATGTATGATTAATGTCTTAAAATTTCTCAGTCTTTCTCTGAAACTCAAGTCTGGTTCACATATGTTAAGATAGCGGAATTACAGCACTTAACATTGGTTCGAAATTGTTGAATATTTTGCCTTGCACTGCGCTACAGTTGATGCTAATTTTCAAATCCACGTCGTTTCCCACTCAGCATTTTGATTGTTCATTTCGGAAATTGGTGTGGTTTAAATTGCACGATATCTCTAAAGTGTGTCCGTTTTTGTTAAACGTGAAAATTTAAACGTTTCGCAATGTTTTAATTCGATTACAAGCAAAGTTCAAATCTCATTCGTTCGTTTCGCAAATCGTGAACCACTCCGCTCCATAGAAATTTGTTCTGTAAATTTATATCTAACCCAACTATAGTATATCTTGATTGTATTATCAAATTGGAGGTTACGTTGTGTTAAGTTCAAGAATGGAAAATACATACGAAATGTTTGACAACGATTTTGGAATGTCAAAGTTAAATTTCTGCCCAGTAGTTATATTTTCACAGAAAGAAATATTATGCTTCGGTGATTGTAGAATTTTGTTTAACTAAGCTAAAATGTAGAATGTATTTGGAAATCGAAAGTATCCTAATCTTTTGGAAAATAAGGGTGTAAAATCTTGTCTCTGCTCATAGGCAGAGCATTTCTGTAAACAATTAAATTTCAGTAGCATGTGTGTTTAATTCAAAAGGATTTTTCAAAGTTAGTGAACATTTATTCTGGAAATCACCATGAGAAAAAACAAAGTTTGATTCAGTAATATTTTCTGCATTATGTAAATCGCTTTCAACAGGTTTTGATAAAACAAAGTTTGATTCAGTAATATTTTTTGCACTATGTAAACCACTTCGAACAGAATTTGATAAACCAAAGTTTGATTCAGTAATATTTTCTACACTATGTAAACCACTTTCAGCAGAATTTGATAAACAAAGTTTGATTCACTTTGGAATCCACTGTTGACTGTCACTGAAGATTCAATAGGACAATCAAAGCTAGTCACTAACGAAGGACTAAGAGACCTATTTTCAATATACACCAAAGCTAATGCGGCACGTTCTGCCTCCTGCACCGCACACCAAAACTGCTGAGTATCTCTCATCACACCACAATAAGTTCTGCAAAGCCATAATAAACTGAGAATGGTTTACCTGTTGCTGCTACAAGTCTATTCATGCAGCTACTGGTGGAAATCAGCCATTTTCTTACTTTTCATTGTTCAATGAAGAGGCACTTTCACTTTTAGAGAGGGTGGGGGGAAAGGTATTAGTCATACCATAAACTTCACCTTTAAATTTCAATAATAATAATAATGATAATAAAACAGTACGTTAAGTTTGTTCAAATGTAATAATAAATCTATCTTTTAATGCAGTATGTTAAAGTTTGGTAATTCTTCTTGAACAACTAGAAAATAAAAATACAACTTTCACAAAAGTTTGTAAGTGGTCTTTCTACTCACGTGCAACAAATCTGTCCTTTATGAGTAAATCTTCACGTAGTTCCACTATTATGTTTCCCAATAGAAAACGAAGTCCATAATTAAAGTTAGCTTTTAAATGATTATATCCAGGATGAGTATTCACATAACAATTAAATATCTCATCTATATTCTTAGGATTTAATAATACTCCATAAACACTATCATTCAAAAACTGAAGTCGGTTCTCCTCACTTAATAGTGTTCCATGAATTAAACATCCCATACACTAATGTTCACTTTTATCCTTGTTCCAAAATGCACATGCAGAACAAAGTAAAATGTCTTTAGTTTTCCAATTACGAATTGATTTTAGTATACAGGGTTGATCAACCCATTTCGATCGACATCGACAGGAAGGCTTTGCAGGCAAAGAAGATGGTAAGTTAACAATGATATTTTCAATACCGTTCTGTTCCATGGTTACAACAAGACTAAAGGTTTAAATTATAAGTAGGTCACTGAACAGTTACGTAGAGAAGAAGATTCAACTTGTAATCAGCATAAAACATGGTAAGAAAAATACAATAGTGAAATATCACGGATGGTCTAGTCTATTCAATACTTTTTTTTAAATGTCAACAATAAAATCAAGATACTTAAATGTCAATGTTATGTATTGTATATAATCATATAAACACTTAATTATTTATATATTTCATGTAAACACTTATATTTTTACTTATTCAAAGTTCTTAAAGTAAATTTAAAATTTACTTCATCTATTCGGAATAAAAGTAAGTTGCGAGGAAATTCCTCAAATAATTCAAAATCCACATAATTTCAAAGATAAACAAGAAAAAAATCACAATATTTATTATTAGTCTACATATGCCTCTCCTCATAATCTGGTTCTGCAATAACGTCTTTTTCAATTAATTTTGTCTTTACTTCATCCACTCTAAGTAAAAGTAAATTGCGAAGAAAATATTCAAAAATTTCAACAGTGTTAAAATGAACATGTTTCGAAATATACACATGATAAATATGAAAAAATACCTTTCTTCAACTATAGATCGTGTAACACAACGATGTCTCTGCCGACTGCGAACATTATAAAAACATTCAGCACACAATAAGGGCAATTCTTTTTATATTTCTAATTTCCAATGGCTTCTAATATACAGTTGTCATCAATCGTATAATTCACACATCCGCTTGAATTTTCAATTTCATTAGAACAGATGGTGGTAGATCAAACTCCATTGTCCTGCACGGCACTATCAGTTTCCTCAGCACTAGAAACATAATATTCTTCATCACTATCTTCATTAAATTCTACCTCTAAACTTGAGGTAGATGCACTACGGTAAATACGAGGATCTTTCTCCGCCAACGGTCCATCGCCTTCATCCGCACTTCGATCTTCATAAAAATGCATGTTACCTTTACTAGTGTCACAGTACAACTATGCACAAAAAATTAAAAGTAAATAACTTTACACATCATGACCCATTTTGTAACTAACAAGATTTAGCTGGTTCTGTAATCACCTGCATAGTCGATTAAAGTGAGCATTAGCGGAAATGCAAAAGTACAAAGAAAAACAGTTTAACTTAAATGACCGCATTGTATAAAAATAACTTGTCACAACACGCTCCAAGTATCAAAGAATGCGAAACAGTAAATGCTATGTTAAAGAAACAAAAATGTTAATCAATTGGCGCCATGTCAATCAAAATCCAGACATAAAGAAAAACATCATCCCAGTCAGCACAGCTGCACTACAACAAAAACTTCCGCGTCGACTCCATTGAAACATACAAATCGCGCCACGTCAATCAAACACCAGACATAAAGAGAAACCTCCTCCTGAGCAGCACAGCTGCGATATAACGAAAAACTGCGCATGCGCGAAACATCGAAAGATATAACTGAAGAAGCTTAGTTGACCATTGAATCTTCTATGTGTAAGATATATAAGTGTATGCTTCGCGATGACGGTTTATGCATTCTCCGTCAAAATAATGAAACCCACCCGAAAAATAAGTCAAAGTCCTGAATAAAAACTGCGCATGCGCGAAACATCAAAAGATAGAACTGAAAAAGCTTAGTTGAGCATTGGATCTTCTATGTGCAAGACGTATCAAGTGTATACTTCACGATGACGGTGAATGTATTTTCCGTCAAAAATAATGAAACCCACCCGAAAAATAAATCAAAGTCTTGAATAAAAATCCATATACTACATAAAATAGAATCTATTACCATATGTTCTAGTTTTCTGCGATACAAGGTTTCACGGGCGCTTACGAGCCGCTCAACAAATAATAAAATGGCGTTTATCACATTAATAAAATGCAATCTAATACGCAATACATAGTTTCACGGGCGCAGAGCAGGTCCTATCGCTGTTGTGGGCTGGTCAATAAATAATAAAATGGCGACTGATAAATTTTAAAATATTCGATTTATTCATTAATTAATACAATAATTATACTCTCATTATAACTAAACTTCCGCATGAACGAACATTCACGAATAACCTTCGGTTAAGTCTGCAAAATAATTTCCAATACATTCCCGTTAACAGGCAAGGTAGGGGCGAGGGTAGCAACCAATCACAGCCCTTCTGGGATGTCATACCACAAACCTATCGACCAATCAGAAGCCACAAAAAGTGACTAAAAGTGTGTACTCTTCTACTTGGTGCCTGTTTTGTCTTCGATGGTCCTAGACTCAAGCAAGGCACTGATCGGTAGGCACCCGAATTGTCTTCTGGTCCAGTTTTTATTTTTTTGTGCGCTCTCCTGTGACATAATGTAGGCTTGACTCCCAGGTGGGTTTTGATACGTTGTGTGTAGTTTTGAATAAGCTCCCTTTCGGCAACAGGACGCCATCCGCCCTCTTGTTTGCTTTTGTCTCTACCTGCCTTTGAGGAGAAAGTCCGGTATATTACAATGTACCTATGGAAATAAGACCTTTTTTCTTCGGAGCTTCTCTTATTGCATTGAAATAGAAATGTAGGTATGTAACAGCCTAAGATTATGAGCTATCCAGAATTCTACGAATTCCTGATTACGAAACTGACCTGAGTCTCAACTCGTAGTACTAGCAACACTGAGTCTCATAATCTTTTATGTAACAGTCTTGATCGGCTGCGAGCCTCCTCACCGTAGTGGGCAAGCAGGACACACCGGGGAGATGGAGAAGCCGATTGGGCTATCAAGATGAGAGACCACGTTCGCTGGGTTCCGAGCCTCCGTGGAGAATCGGTCACTTACGGCCCGCAGATTGGGAAACGCTTGATGGAAAGTGAGTCACTAGTTCCAGACCTCCGAGGAGATACGGTTAATCGCGGTTCACAGGTTGTTGAAAGGTAGTGTGAGCTACTGGTGCCAGACCTCCGAAGAGATATGGTCGTCCGCTGCCCACAGTTTGCGGAAAGTTCAGGTGTGTGGGTCCCGTCCCTCGATGCGAGAAACGGTCGCCTACAAGTAATGTTCAGGAAAGAGGGCGAAGCAACGGTGCAATGCCCATACAGCAATCCAACCAATGCTGCAAGTTCCACGATGCGAGAAGCGGTCGCTTGCAGTGTTAAGGTGCAGTTTCGTTTAGGCGATGGTCGTCTGCAATGACTGCATTCAGTGAATGCTTGCGACGGAAGCATGTAGTGGGGTAGTTTCCTTTGTGCATTTGGTGCGTGCGCGACGCCCTAGTATATCTATACAATCATATGATTTACTTTCCGTGCATTACGAGTTTAAGATATTTCTGTAAACAATATTTCTTACAATAACAGAATTTTAGGCACGATTACAAACAACTATAATAATAATAAAAACAGCATCTTGAATTAAACTCAACTTCCATTCAATATAAAACAATATAGTTACTTCAGGCTGCCAGAAAACTCTGCTGCCATCTATCGAACATCAAACTTACTAGAGGGCAATCACATCTTTGCATGTAGTCTCTTTGTTTCGGGTTTTACCAACAATTTTATAGGATTTTCGTGCATTCTTGACGTAGATTTTAATTCTGATCTTTGCTGAAGTTCATATTTGGCACAAAATAGTTCCAAATTCAAAGAAAACCCGAATGAAACACTCTACAACGCATGCGATTACTGCAGCTTTACTATTCTCCGAAGGAGTCGTTGCAACAGTTGCTAGCGACACCATGCGTCCGACGCGCAAACCAAACCGACTTCACTGATTTCCCTTCAACGTGTCAATGCAGTACCGCGTGCAGCAGTTGCTTGCGATCTTCGTATGCGAAAATCGCACAAACGAAACTGCACCTTTATACGAAACAGGAAAAAGAATGTCGAACAAAAATCATGTGGTTCATAAGAATACTTGCTTTTATTGCGACAAACCAAAACATAACTATTAAATGGCCAGGTATCTTTCACTCGGTACATGCGGATCCCTACATTAAACTTTGATAGCCGTTGAATTTACACATCAATTATTTATAAATCCAAATATTAGTTATTTGTGAATGATTTGCAACATTATTCCTTCCAAGTTTACAGTTAAATAATAATAAAACTTTCTTTAGAAAACATAGGAAAAATGACAAAAATATTTTCTAAAATGGCCGTACACGCACGCCCTCCTTTGGACTACTTATTAAACGTGCGGAGCATGCAGTCAATGCACTGTCTGAACCGGACCACTCATTCAGTACTGTAATAGGTATCAGATCCAGTAGCGTAAATAAAGACCCCGCAGACCCCGCAATGCGGGAGGGTCTCAAGGGTTTAGGGGCCCCCCAAATCGTGAAGTGAATAGAGTTCAATAAGTTGTTTTGAACAAAACATAAAGTAGTTAGTAACCTGAAGAAACACAATAAATATTATTAATGTTGCTGACATTATAAATTACATTCAATAAATTAGTTTTTTTTTTTTAAGAAAAACTCGGTAGTAACATCAGCAACTGCAGACAGATCTTTTTCAAAGATAAAATTGATAAAAACATTTTTAAGGAATACCATAACTCAGTCTAGG
>JAGDQP010073121.1:169-10423 GCA_022664845.1 Lepisma saccharinum | reverse complement strand
TCATAGTAATTTGTAAGTAGTAGAGATGTATCTTCTTAATTATGTATATTTAATTATGGTACTGCGGCATATAATAATAATAATAATAATAATAATAATAATAATAATAATAATAGTAATAATAAAACAATAATAATAATAATGTTATCGTCAACCTCCCAGAATCAAATTTCAATTCACTATTGAATTTATATAGGAATCGAACCCAGAAAATTATGTTACCCAGTATGATTTAGACCCATTGATTTCTTTCACAAAACCTTATGGTTGAGATAGATATAAGCCATACTACTAACGCAAATTCTAAACCCAAATTATACTTCATCGACCAACCCAATTAGTAAAAAATTATTATATCCAAACAAGTACTTCTGTACATCAATTCCCTTTGTGTCATAACATCGACAAAACTAATTACAAGTCGCCTATAAACCAATAATATTTTCTTATTCATGATTAATATTACTTTAATAAGAATATTAGTATAGTCCAATTAACATTAAATACCTCCATCCTAACATCCTATTAACCACCCTAAGCTGGTATATATTTTACGGAAAAGCAGACGGACATGCTATAATTAGGCACCGCCATGTTTTTTTCGAATAAATACTACTTTAAGAATTACTACATTCCTACAACCCAAAAAATATTTGTAACATCGTAGAACGATAAGTTCGCGACCGGAATACTAGAATCGTACTCATCAGAACTCCATAACCCTGCATCCCATCCCAGATTTGTAAATATGTATTTAGATCATAATTATATTCCATGTAATCGATATTTACACCCACAATTATTTTTAGTAGTTTAGCGAAAAAGATGTAGAACAAAAACCGTAGTCAGAAGGAAGCCATCATCCTATCATCCCATTATATTGACAGGGAATAATTCCTTTCAAAGAAAAGCGCATTTTCCATAAAAAATTAATTTAGGTTAGTTTTCAATATATATATATAATTAAAATCAGAGCATATGTGGTTCAATTGCAAAATTATTTAAGCATTGGATGTAAACCAAAAAACTATACCCTTTTCTTTATACATTTTCTGTTTGTTTAGTTTTAGTTTCATATAATCATATTTTATAGAGAAATGTTCTACTACAAAGAATTCTCATATATGAATAACATCACTTCCTATTTCTGAAGTTAAGTCTTACTATTACTCTATTAACATATTCTTTCTTTCTATTACTATTCAATGTTATACACTTTAAGACAAAACTGCCTTTAGTAGTCAATTTGCAATTTAAAAATAACTTTTTAATACTGTGCTACGTAATTCATAAAGCAGAGAACACGTTATTGCCGAGCGTTCCGCTAAACGTTAATTAGATCCATTGGAACCAAGGCAAAAGAATCGCACGTGCTGCAGAAATACTAATACTAACATCTGTAACCAGAGTTTCACGGCTTTGAAAATCCAGCCAATTCTATTTCAATGCAGGACATATTAATTGGCAAATATCATCTCAAGATACAATCCTATACGGAAACTTTACCTGGACAAATTCGTTGCACTGACAACCCAGTATTTTCGCACATACGATATCCCGTTATGGATTACAGTGTATTTGAGAAAAGTCTTCATACCCCAATTATGGTAAACTGATACCAAAATATTATTTCAACTTTACATCCAACCAAAGTTGTGTCGCTGTGCTGACCATACCTCACCCAAATCACGAACCTTCCCGACAAATAAATTGTTCTTTCATCTTAAATATTGGACTACCGGAGAAATCATCATGGAGGAAATATAATATGGAACCCATCCCTCAAGCAACAATTCTGACCCCATCATGACAAGTTACACCGATGCAAACTGAAACCCAACCACATATTTATAACAAGTGATCTACAAAGCACAACATAAACAGTGATTTTAACACAACATTCCCCAGTTTATTCCCACCCATGAGAAAACAATGTACGAAAATTCCTATAGTGATCACTCTATGGAAAACTTTAATCGCAGTGAGTGTAACACAAACTGTTAAGTTTGGATTTTCCATACTTAAAGTGTTTACATTTACCCCAGTAATCCCTATAAGACTACCACCCAATGCGTATATATAGTGAGCATACTGAACAATGAACCTCTTTTGAACTCCTTTAGTGAATACGAAATTTTCTTTGAACATATTGTACAGTGGAAGGCTTTTAATGATATTTTGAAAACCGTAAAAATGACCTTAACCTGTGGACCAAGTGTGACAAATTGGTTTAGACTGAATCTTGTGTACAGTGACTAATAACGTAACTCGTAGCCGCTGAAGTGTTAGCTTCGAACTTTGTGACTACTTGTACATATTTTATCAGCGCCCAGGTTCAACTCCTGCTACTGCCCATTCCACATTGCCATATTGAGGTATTGTGCAATAAACAATAACTAATTGTAGTAGTGTTCTTACTGAGCGTTATTGTGATAGAACATTATTAAATATTAAATTACCGAATCACTCACTGCAATTTGGCACCACCAACTTTAACCTGTATCACTGAACCGCGGAGGCAGAAAATAAAAACACAAAACAAAACGTGGGAAATGGAAGTGTTTCACACACAAAAAACACTTAATAACTATTTTTTTCAATTGCACTATTATCACCTTTCCACCCACAATAAGGACTATAACGTTTTCTTCCTAAAACCATTCACACCAGTTGTTCATAGCAACACCAGCTTCGTACTCAGTGATTGTTCCAGTTCACACGCGAATGTATCACACACACATATATGTGTTTGTTGTGCCGTGAAGATAAAATTTATCTCGAACTTTTGCAAGTTCTGCATTCTTGGACGACACAACCGTTCTACCGTGACTCTTTTACCTCTGTTAAAAGAATATCATATGTAACAGTGAAACGTTTGGAAAAAGATTCCCTAAACATCTCTACCACCGACTTGGTCTGGAGTCGGATTACCTTACCATTTGACTTGGTCTGTAGTCGGAGTACCTTTCCTTTCTAATTTGGTTTGGAGTTAGAATCCTTCTCAACACAAACACCTGCTAACCGGTCTAATTAAGATATACAAGTAGCTACAACAAAGAGGTGAACCACTTGTAGTCGTTACAGCCTAAGTACCGGGCACTTATTTTATTAACTAATCAAGTCTTTGTTTGTAATATATTTCATGAAACTTTTGTAATAAAAGGTGTCGGTCAAAAAGTCAACCAGCTTCATGTTCTTTATTTACCATGAAAATTCACGGTCCTACGTAGAAAGGACGTACGTAGAAAGGTCCTACCTAGAAAGTTATCTATGATCTATTGATAGCTAACATATAAAAGATCATTACGATATAAAAACATTTTGAAAAAGTAACAATCTTTTATTAAAAAATCCGCCCAAAAACGATTTTCCACACCGTTCGAGCTAGAGGAATGAAATTAGATATGAAGGTTTACCATCAAGCGTAGGTCACGATAATAGAAAGAAAACGTTAAAAGACACCATAATAATAAAAAATGGAGTTCCCAAAATGCATTTTTCAAACCACTGAAACTAGAATAAAATTGATATGAAGGTGTACCATCACGAGTTGGTTACAATAAGTGGGGAAAAATTTACATACGAATGCGCAGCCCTCGGGGGTATGAGGGAAATCTGTACCATGGGAACGTATCCCCCGGAGAGTCTCCTTAAGATAAAGGGGGCGCAGCCTCCAAAACTCCTCAAGTTGGGGGCGTAGTCCGCCATGGGGAAGCGATTATTCGTTACAGTCCCGATGACTGTTGCCAACATATATTATTGACTCCGCACCAACGGGCGGGCAAATCAGATAATCCATTGATAAAGAGTAAATTCTGTATAGATGTTCGCTATGCACTGGGACAGGTCGTGGAGGTACTCCGGGCGCAGCGGGTGTCAGTGTTGCAAACAAATTGCTAAAATTAAATATTTAAAATTGCTCCGATATAGTTGACCTTATTCGCAACGCACTTGGCAAGAAGCTACTGGGACAGTTCTCAGTGGTACTGCGGACATCATAGGTGCCAAAGTAGTCAGTGTTATCAACAAACTTCGAAAAAATATTTTTCAAACTTCCATACATATCAGCACCTATCAGCACCAAACTTGGCATTTAGTTTTAGGACAGATCATACTGGATTTCTAGACGTCAAAGTTGTCAGTGTTACCAAACAATTTCGAAAATTTCATTCTTAAAATTTTTCCTATATTGTTACCCGTATCTACAAAGAAATTGATATTTAGGTATTAAGACATGTCATAGAGATACTCGGGTTACCAACTGAAGTCGAGGTAGAATTTGAAGTTATATCAATTTTAGGTATGTTACTACTGTGTTAATCCAATGGGTTGTAGAAACTGTGTCCGAGCTTGTTGGAATTCTATTGTCGTTCTGTCAGTGTGGAGATTAGGTCCGGTGGCGGATATAGTCTGTGTCCGGTGTGAATATCCTATATCTTGGTTAGACTATAAGGGTACCGAGATCCAGTAGACATCTATAGGTTTTCTGTAACTTATAATAAAGCGAATAAAATATAACCATTTGTTGAAAGGATAGAAGTGCCGTTGAGTGTCATATATATATCTTTATTGCACTTTGTGATAATATATCCTCTCACATATTGAGAAAAATTACTTAATTTTATATTTTTGAGGGGAAATGTATAGAAAACTAAAACCACTAATTATTTTTTATGCTGAGGAGTTTTATTGAATTTATATACAATTTGTGTAAGAAGATTCACTCAAAATAACACTTTTTTAATTTTGGAAGTCCATATATTTTTGAACGAAGAAAAGAGTATCTTGTATAGTTCATGTTATGTACCAATCTCTTGTGATATCGGAAAGACGTATCATATTTGTTCATGAACATTAGCTACAATAAAGGTTCTTGTCAATACAAAGCAAAATTACTCAATTATTTATTATTTTGAGGACACCAAAGATAATTGGAATTAATGACCATAATAGTGGCAGAAGTAGTAGTAAAAGCTTTTACATTCATTCATATTGTCTGGAGATTGAACATCGAAGTACTGTAACACGAATAGTAAGAAATAAAAGAAGTAATTTACTAATATCATGTTTATTCATATCTAAAATAGTACTTAAGATGAGAAATATTTCCCAAATATTAAAGAATTTAAGAATGTTGACATATATTTGTGATGTGTACTAATCATGAATCTTTTCTAGCATGGGTTATACATCAGTTATTTATCTTGTACCGGTCAGAAAAATAGATAAATTCCTGTCCTTATTATCGCATTACCCCATAGAGAACACTTTCCGAGGCGTAGTATTGACCTCCGTAGTGAAAGACATTTTCGCGTCATGGATACTCAACATCATCAGGTAACGGGTAATTTAGAAAGGGAATATTTCCTTCTACCTTTTAAGTCAGGTGGTAGGACTAGTTCTTGTTCGAATTATCTTTCGTTCCGATTGTGTTTATTTCTTAGTAGTGATTGCTACTGGGTAGTCCTATTAGTACGGTCGGAAAACTCAAGCATCTCCTAATTTTTCGATTTTCAGGCACTATAGATTCACTTAGGATTCCTACCATATCCAATTGGTATCGAAAACGTTCAGGTTTTTGGCATCTGATGCATGAGTGTCCATTAGGTGATTCATACCTGGCGCACGATTGGACCCCCACATTCTCAGATTCGATCGCCTGTCTTTTCCGGACCCAGGAGCCCGTGATAAGTGGTTGTCTTGAAAAATACACATTCAGTAAAGGCTTATTCTTTACTTTAGCACTGAGAAGAACTGATGCGAGAGAAGGATGCGGTCGTTTGTATCTTTACCAAGACGCTGCAAAATAATTATTCTTCGTTTTGTGTTTGATGGAAATACCGGTATATTAACGCAAGCACAGCGAATGTACTCGTACTTCAATATGCATTTCTTATATACCAATGTATTATTGAGACTTAAATAATAATAATAATGCGTTGTATAGACCCTACAGAGCGTGCGTGATTTTTGTTTAAGCTCACTTTCATGTAACATAACTAAATCATTGCATGAACACAGACCGTCGCCTGCTTGAGAAGCGGTTTCGCGACAATAAGTATACCAAGATTCGTATATACTGTACGAAAAATTTAGTTTCTCACTTTTGTTAAATACAAATACCACACTTTTGGAGTTTGTAAATAACTCGGTTTTTACTTTCAAGATTTCCACAAAAGCACAAAATAATGCACGATATACTTGTCAACGTCACAAATATTAAATCTTGTCCGCTGTGCACTATAATACATATGGAAATGTAATCTGAGTTCCAGTTCCTATGCTACCACAATGAGTTGAATTTTACCCATCGCTTTCCTTTATCTAACATTGTTGGTTCTAAGTAACTTCAATAATCTTAACGTGAGATCGTAATATTCCATTGAATTCCTTGCTTTTGGAGTTTATAAATTACGAAATCCTGAATTTCCTCCGCGCTATATGCGGGCCATTCGTCCATTCACGCTTGGCATATGTTCTGCAAACAAGAAATCGTGGTATTGCCGGTATTGCGTGACCGAAAATGAGACCGGACATAATTTTACAAATGCTTAGAATTAACTGAAAAAATCCCTCATGGGATTCAAATTTTGGCAGTGGGAAGTCTTGACTAATACATTGATTTTTAAATCAATTTCTGACGTATACCGACACCGTGCCAACCATCCGGTTTCTTCGGATGTGCAACGGAAAGATGACGTCCCTCAGAAGGCGTAGTCTTCGATAGAGATCTAGGTACCAGTGTCACACTTTCTTACCTTTGGGACCCTTGAATTCTAAACCCCACATAAACCCTTACATTCAGAACATGCTGGGAATTTATCTTTTACGGAATAAGGACAGAAGCGCCGGAACCTTGGAGCTGAGACCTCTTGAACCCCTTCAATATTTTCTTTGAGGGTGCGTAGCCCCTCAATATTCAACTTACATTTTTAATATTCTTATCTCTACAAATTGTATTTCTTGCCTAGTTCTCAGAGAGAACATAAACCCTTCCCCACAGTAATTTTAAATTAAGTATTTCTATTCCTGTAGCATAAAGACGTTTTTCTGTCTTGTACCGTTGGTCGAGACGATTGTTATTGTCAGTGGGTCATCTCTTGTGGGGTCCTTGTGGTGTAGTTTATGATGCTCGCTGTTATAGAGTAGAGCGTGGTCGTAATGGTGGGGTCAGTCGACCTTGCCGCTTCCTACCCTGCCCTCAGAAAACTGCGAAACTCACTGATGTCACCCCTAAATACCATATCTGCAAAAATATCTTTTATCCTTCTGAGAACAAGGGAGTAACGCTACGTTCCCAGTTCATTCGTTGTTTTGTTTTCGTCCATTGAGGATCGTGTTTGGAATATATAGTTGTATACGAGCAAAGCCTGTAAAATTATCAGGAATGTAGTCGATTTATTTGACCCAGAGAAAAAAGCTACATCCTAGTTAATCCCTCTGTCTTTACCATGTGTTTAGATGGTACATTTAACTTCACTTTGTTTCGTAAAGTGCAGGATTGGCGTTCCGACAATGTTTCCTTTTATAGTTTCGAAATGTTAAAAAAATATTTGCTAAGGTGGTTTGAATAAATAAAATTTTCAAATAAAAAGTTAAAGCTATCCACTGTGCGATGCGCACGCGCCGTGAACGACGCATGGGGAATGTGAAGGTAGAGCTCTCCATATTCTTGACCTACGGCACCAATTGAGGTAGTGGTCAGTCCCACGCTCTACCACCTTTACCTCCCAAGGTGCCCAGGAATATCAAGAACACTCCGGTACTCAATTTGGTAGGAGGCTAAGTATACAAGAGAGCACCAGGAATGGAAATACTGCTGGAAAAGTCTCGTCTCCTGTTCGGAATTTGAAACCGGGCAGCAATGCATGCTAGCAAGTTTGATCCTCAAGTTCAAAGAAAATAATTACCTAAATCTGTTTCGTGAACATCTGTAGAATCTTAAATTGGAGCCTACGAATAAAAAGAGTTCCACCAACTTTTTCTAAAAAAAGAAGGCGACGACTGCGTACCAATGTTCCAAATTAATTTGTGTGCAATATTAAGACTTTCATATTTTTATTATCGCTCAGTAGGCTATTCGAGTGGCCGTAACTGTATGAGTAGCAGGGCGTTGACTTCGCATTCGGAAGGTCGATCGATCCTTAATCATGGCAGGCAAATATTGATATGGTACCTGGTGCCTTGACCTACTCCCTTCCCCAATCGTATCCGGCCAGAGATACATTTGCGTAAAGGCCGTAAATAAAAATAAAATTTCTCACTCTCGAAGTCCGTTCATTCATACATATTATTGCGCTTAATAAACTATGAAGAGTCTATCAAAGTGTTGTTCAAAGTAATTCATATACAGTATGTAAGGTAGTGATGTGTTCGTTTATTCAGTAGTTCATTCACTCATTTGTTCATTTAATTGAGTGTTCTTGATGTATCTTATGCATCAATTGACGGTGTTCTACAAAATTAGCATTTTTTCGAAAATGAGATTTGGACATATATTTGCTCAAAATAACGTGAGAAGTGTAATTATTTCGTGCTCCGATTTGTATTGAAGTTAACGATGTATTAAAAGTTCTTATCGGTAGGTTACTTGATTTCTTACATTGTTTATACTCCCTCGTGAGAAATCAAAATCTTGCTGGTAAGGTCTTTCTTGCATAATACAATCAAAATATGTAGATCTTCCAAATTGATTTCTGGCCGTTATTTGAAGACATTCATATATCCATTCATTCAGAATCACTACGGAGTCACGAAGGTTCGAATTCTACCACTGATCGACCTGATTGGAGTTTCCAGTGCTCTCACCACACAAATGAGAGGATGGTATCTAGACAAAAGCCCTCGTATCCATTCCAATCTCTTCCACCGGAAGAACGCTCATTCTGAGTGACTTTTTAGTATTATTTCACCTTAAAACAACAATGGTTTAAAAAGAGACCGCGTTACAATATTATATCTATGTACGGTTGTAATGTGAAACAAGTTGACATTAGTGGTGATAGTGCTTTATTTAATTTATTTATTGGTGGGAGAACAAGTTTAATTATATATAAAAGATGGAACGATTTGAAATAAGAACAAAACGAGTAATAGTATTAAGCATATTAATTAGTGCGGTTATTATTGAGAACATCATCTACTTGAAACACTAGAAAAAGTGTATTCTAGTTTAAACACATTGGTACAACATATTAAGTAGTGCAGTAGAGTAAAAATTAAGCTATTTTCCTTGAGGTTCCCATCTAAAAACATTTTTATTTACAACTACTGAACTCCCATTACCAATGTTTTCTTCATGCTGGCTCCTCTGGATAAGGATACCATTTCGTTACGTTTAGAGTTAATCAGAATGTGCCCAAATCTGCATTCGAATACAACCGGCGATATTTACAACAAACATATTACACAATGAAACTTACACAATAAACAATATTCAAACTTTGGTGCATTCCTGACCCAAAATATTACATATAATGTAACTAACAACTTGAAAATGGAAATTTTAGATGAAGCTACTCGCAGTGGGAACTCAAAATGAAAAAATAAATGAAATGAAATCCAATCGAAATGAAATAGTGCAAAAGCATTCAATAAGACAAGAAATGGACATCAAATGTCATCAATAAAAGAGGATATGTTACAACATTGAAAAAGATATATCGACCAATCAGCGAAGATACAAATGCTGAACCATGGAAACCTGTGGAACCTGAGTCAGCTTTCAATGACACCACGGTCAACAAAGATGATTTGATGTCTTTGCTCTAAAAGGCTTTAAGTAATTTTGATTCTAAGTTAATTCTTTTTATCTGCAGTTAATGGACACTCAAGTTTATGAATTCATTTGTAAATTACTTTAATATGGTAATGGAAATATATGTAATATCTTGATTTAGGTCTTAAGAAACTTTCAGTTGAAGTAAGATTTGTTACCAACACAGACTTCAACTTGATTCTAATTTAATTATTTTTCTACAGATTAAAAAACTCAAAATCTATAGATTCATCCGAAAATTAATTTTAATGAAATAAATGGAGAATTTATGAATTGCAATCTTTTAAAACTAATTCGATTGATAACAGGTTAAAAACAAACGAGTCCCATTCCAAGTTGAAGTAAGATTCACGACTTAAGTTGAAGTGAGCGTCTCGAGTCAAGTTGAAGTAAGGGTCTCGAGTAAAGTTGAAGTAAGCGTCTCGAGTGAAGTTGAAGTAAGCGTCTCGAGTCAAGTTGAAGTAAGCGTCTCGAGT
>JAGDQP010073120.1:0-10423 GCA_022664845.1 Lepisma saccharinum | reverse complement strand
GTTTCTTTTTTATCTTCCCGCGTAATTTGTTCGTCGGAGCAGACAATAATTTGAGCTAATATTCTATTCCACGTGATTCTAAGATTCTTGCGCATGCGCAGATTGATGACTTCAGGTGTGCTGTGGTGGTTTACAGTGTCTCGTCTGTGCTGATGGTTTGTTGCGGTAGTGAAGTATCTGAATCGGATCTCCTAATTTCCACTTTCAGAATTCAGAGTAAGGAAAGAAAGAAATGAAGAATCTATGATGGTCTCTGCTTTAGTGGTATTCCTAGACTAGTCCGGAATTAACGCGAAAGGGAGACAGTCACCAGCCATCTCAATATTATTTGTATATTTCGCGCCAGTCGTCCTAGGGAAGGGGAAATAATGGTCTAGATGCTACTAGACATGGATCTCTAGACTTGGGAGACGCCAAACTACTGTCGAGACGTTCTTTTCAGGTTCGTAAGCTGCGACATTATGCTTGACTGCCGTGGAATTTTGCCTTTAAATACCCCAAACCAAAGATAAAATTTTGGCAGACGGCTTCGCACTTCCGTGCAAGAAAGTTCTGTGGCGAGAAAACCACCAAACATGCCATAACTCTTCTGTATGCTATGCGTAACACCTAAAAATACAAGCACCTTACAAATTCAATAAAAATGCGACAACCCTCGGCGGCAGTATAATGTCAATACTCAGTCAATAATGAATATACGCTGCATGAAGGACAATGTCGTCACTATGCTAAAGTAAGTAGGGGGATTGATATTGAACATGTTAGGTTCTTAAAGCAAGAGAATGGTTTCGTAGGTGATTCTACCAAAGGCAAGAGGTAGAGCTAGAATTTTTCCCACAAGGCAAGAGGGAGAGAAAATGAAAAAGGCACCAAGAAAAGAAAGGAAAAGAGAGAATTCTGTGTTTGAAACAGAAAAAAAAGATGATAATGTTGTTAAAACATAGCACAAACCAGAGCTGGAGCCGGTTCACTTTTGGTGACTCGGTGATCAGACCTGGTCCTGATATCTTTGACCCGACGACCCAGCCACCCGATCCAAAACTAGAACCGAATGATCCAATCCACCTGGTATTGTCTCGTTTGAATTCCGTGTTCTGGTTTGTTTTGTTGTTATGCATATCAAAGTCCGAAAGGAGCACCTAAGCTTTTAAGGATAGGACCTACAGTAGATCGGGTATCCCATTCTGCTTTTCTTGTGCGGTCAATTCACTGTGAGTTGACTTCCTGCGAATGGTGTACTTAAGTGACATTTTTCACCTGCAACAAGAAATATAACAGTTAGTAATCAAATGTCTATGGTGAGGGATTTCTGGCCCGTCCAGTGTAACATCCGGCTCTCCCCACAACAAAATAACATCATTCGCTTTACCTTCTCAAACACTTTTCTTCTCGCAGTCCTGTTCTTGTTACAATTTCTTGCTTTATGGTACTAAAAATGAATCTTTCAGCTGTGTGTTGCTCCCACCTCATTTCTAGCAGCAATTTCGAGTATTGTCCCCTTTCCTGCGTTTCTGGATGCGTCTAAAAATAGGAAAATACTGTCTAGTTTGTGAAAAAGCGTTGTACTGTACCCTACCACCCTCGATTTACTCGTTTTCTCTCGACTAACGCATATTCTTCTTGGCTACACCATGATCATCAGTTTCCTCACTTCACTTCAACTTAAATCCTAATTGAAGTTTCATTCTTTCTCTCTCTCTATCTTTCTTTTATAGCAAGACCATACTTAAAAAAAATGTATTTTGCTAAGTGAGTAAATCATTTTAGAATTTCATAAATTGACTCGCTTTGCTTCGACCCCAGGCCCCGTTAGAGCTGCGCTCCGAACATAGGGGGTTGGGGGGCTGCGCCCCTCTTTATCGTAAAGAGAGACTATCTGGCAGACTCCATGCTACAAATATACCACCCACCGGGGGATGCGCCCCCATATGGAGGGCTGTTCACCATTTTTGTGACATACTGGTCATGGTTCACCTTCATGCCAAACTTCGTTTGTCTAGCTTTAGTCGGTTAAAAATGTTTTCGGTCGGCCATTTCGGATTATTGATGCTGACTTTCCAAAACCTTTGTTCTATTTTCCTAAACTACTAGTTATGATACACCTTTATGCTAAATTTCGTATCTCTAGCTAAAACGCTATGGAAAATTGATTTTTAAGTCCTCCGTTTTATATCCAAGATGGGGTCTTTGAATACATCTCGTAATATTTACGTAACATATTGATGATATTCTTCGCTTCAAATCTCATTCCAGTAGCCGAGCCGTTTAGGCTGTGTATTCTATAAAACAATTAGTTTGGCGGCCATTTTGGATCCAAGATGGCCACTTTAATAACATTTTATTATATATTCGTGACTTACACGTGAGGATACAACTAAAAATAAAATTTAATTTATCTAGCTCAAACGGTGTCGAAAATGATCTTTGTACGGCCATTTTGAATCCAAGATGGCGACCTTCGCAAAATTTTGTATTATTTTCCTAAACTACTAGTTATGACACATATTCATCCAAAATTTCGTATCTCTATCTCAAACGTTGTGGAAAATTGATTTTTAAGTCCGCCATTTTGGATCCAATATGGCATCTTTAGGCACACTGTGTTATATTTTTGTAACCTACAATTGATAATGTATCTCTATACCAAATTTCAATTCAATAGCCCCAGTAGTTAAAGCTCTCTATTCTATACAACAGTGGGTTTGGCGGCCATTTTGAATCTAAGATGGCGACTTTCAGAAAATTTGAAAATATTTTCCTTACCTTCTAACGATTATATACCCCCATACCAAATTTCATTTCAATAGCCCTAGCCGTTTAGGCTCCCTATTCTATACAACAATGGTTTTAGCGGCCATTTTGGATCCAAGATGGCGACTTTTCCAACATGTCGGATTTTTTCCTTTACCTACTCATGGTCCTACACCTTCATACCAAATTTGGTGTTTGTAGATCCAATAGTTTGGCCTGAATTATGATAATGAGTGAGTGAGAGAGTGAGTGAGTCAAAGTGACCATGCGGCTATATGGAATATGGATATATACATTTGAGAAAAGCAACGCTGTCGACTCGAAAGAACGCTGTGAATGTTCTCGAAACTTACGGCACACATAAAACAATTGTTGATAGTAACTTAATATCTAATACCATTATTGGTCCCTTTCGAACATGAAAATTTCGACATTTGAAAAATGACAGAGATATAAAGCCTTAAAAACGTGATTTTGTCGGTCGAGCGTATGATCGTTAGTACACGTGTACCGAAAGCTCCCTTGCTTAACTGGAAAAGTTGTCACATGATATGGTTTTTAAAATTAGTGATTGCCTGAATAGATACAGAGTTAGGAAAAAAGAATAACGATATTAGTTTGTTCATGTATATACATTCTAGCTCCATATGGCCAATACGCTGAATAACGATGTGACGTCACCAATGGATGATGTTGAAAAGTTTTATTGAATATCTCGCGTAGTAAATCAGCTATCGATATGAAATAAACAATGATTTGCTTAGGTAAAGCAGATGCAACTTTCAATACAAAACAAACTCTTGATAACGTATCACGTGATATAGATTCCGTATACGGCCAAATTAGCACATTTCGATTTCCGCATTGAAATCCACAATAAAACGATAATGTAGTCAGCATGACAAGCGAAGCTTGAAATTCAAATCGAACAATGCACAACGTGTCACATTATATAGTTTCCGGCCGTCATATTAGCAGATAATTATATTACTGACCATAATTTATGAATTTAATGCAGATTGTATCTAATTCCTGTATAATCCCATGTTAAAAATTAACAAATTTTAGAAAATGTTTTCTTATTTAGAGATGATATACACATAAAAGGACTTCAGATTCGTGTTTGCCATATCGAGTTTGGGAAAAAGCAGATTGCACATGGACGATTAAACAAACCGGAAGCTCTCGACGATGCCATTTTGAATTTTTGGAGACAAATAAAAATATCTGCTAGAAACGTGGAACAAACGGCATTTCGTTCAGAATGACACTCCGAGAAAGATAGCTATCTCGGATTTTCCAAAATACATGCCTTCACTTAGTTGTGGCGGCCATTTTGTGAAATATTTACATTTCAATATCTCGCGTTATAATGGTCACATCCAGATGGATTAAACGTCTTCTTACTCTTTAATGCATACTAAAGAGGAAAATTCCAATCGGAATAACAAAAATCTATGACGTCAGAGACTGAAATCCCCATCTTGATATATATATATATATATATAATATATATATCATGACATCTAATGGTGGTCTCAATATGGAATAAACAGTGTAATGTTGAGGTAATCATAGTGCGCATGCATGAGAAAAGTAGCCACCAGTAGTGCAACTCACAAAAAAAAATGCAACCCAAAGTTCTGATTTTACTCTAAAAATAACGTTTTTGCGAGATTCGGCACCGCTTCTGAAAAGACAATTTCCTACGAAAACCAAATTTGGGCTTATTTTTGCGCTACGACGTATAGTTTCAGAGATATCGGCGTTTAAAGTTTTTCATCATTTTTCACTATCAAAATCATGCAAAAGCATAAACAAGCTTAACTTAACCAAAGGTATTTCACAAATTGCACAATATTTTCGTAGTCTAATAGTAATGATGTACCTTTGCAACAAACTTTGTTTTTTTTTATCTCCAGCAATTTAGGCGTTGTAAATGTTTTTTGGGCGGCCATTTTGGATCCAAGATGACGACTTTTTCAACATTTTGTAATAGTTTTCTAAAACACTAGCGATGTTGTACACTTAAACCAAATTTCGTTTCTCTAGCTCAAACGGTGGGGAAAATTCATTTTATGGTCCGCCATTTTGGATCCAAGATGGCGGTTTTTAATACATAATGTAACATTTTCGTAACCTACAGTTGATAATGTACCTATATGCCAAATTTAATTTCAATAGCCCCAGCCGTTTAGCCTCCCTATTCTATACAACAATGGGTTCGGCGGCCATTTTGGATCCAAGATGGCGACTTTTGCAAAATGTCGGATTTTTTCCTTTACCTACTCATGGTCCTACACCTTCATACCAAATTTGGTGTTTCTAGCTCCAGTAGTTTGGCCTGTGAATTATGATGATGAGTCAGTCAGTCAGTGAGTGAGTGAGTGAGTGACCATGGGGCTATATAGTATATGGATTGTCAAAAAGAGGAAAAGGAAACCGAACAATATCTTACAGAATTCATTGACATGAAAATGGTGCCAAACAACTTTTCTTCAAAACTGCAAGAAGTAGCTAATGTAGAGAGTTGCATACTAATGTTGCTTCTAAAATATAGATCGATAACGCTTAAGAATTCCTTACCAACCCAAAACATTTCTGGATACCAAAAAAATAAAATCTCGTTCCAAAGATCCTGTTATGATGATACAAGGAAACAAAGGAACATTGAATCTTAACACTGTTCTCTCGCTTTAATAAATGCTTGTTGTCCCATAGGGCAGTTTTCTTTTACCTGAATTCTAGAAGAAAAGAGAGTGGTGGTAAAAGGCCTGTTATGCTGAATAAGCGACAGAATTAGCCTCTGTGGCTTGTATCTTGATATCCTCTTTCGGTGACTACTTAAAGAATAAAAATAAAAGGTTAATTAAGGATTGCAAATTATGAAACAAGAATGGATTAAATCACCAGCGCAAAAAGAGAAGGTAATTAGCGAGACTATACACACGAGGGACGAGGGATTTTGCGTTTTCCCTCTCACCCGCATTTTGAACATACCGCCTGCAAAGTGATCTACAAACATGATATTTGTCCGAAAAATGAAGAACTAATAAACTAACCATAAATATACGGTTTGTGTGGGTCTTTATTGCTGGAAAGAAACGAGGATGAAGTTGGCATACTTTCCTGAAAATTTTTACATTTTAACTTTACGTTGTGCAGTTTTGGGGTAAAGATCGATAAAAGACGCCATATCACCTTTCTTAATTCCTCTAGAGCAGTGGTTTTCAAGCGCGTCCCCTGGCAAATTAATACACTTAATTATTTAACACTTATTTTGTAGATTTCGATTGTTCGAAATTGATATTAGTTTATATTTCTTTTTAATACAACTATAATCTGAAGAGCTACTAGCATTCTTTGAATGTCAAATAAACCTTTAAATTACTAGCATCTTACCCATCCTTAAAAGTTTTCAACTATAATTTTCCAGTCCGTTAGTATTTAAAGGTTGAAAAACACTGCTCTAGAGGATGGACACAAATGTTACATGTTTGAAATCTGTATTTCAAAAGCTTTCCAATGATGTCATTCACGACCATATTAAAATTAGGAGGTGCACAAGTGCACGCACATAGTTTTTCTTAATTAGCTAATACAGTGTGTTCCGCATGCATAATTGAACATCCAGTTTTCTCTCATATCGTACTGCATTGATCTTTTTGTTTGCTCCATGTGTTAGGTACACGTTGTGTTTTTCTTCACCCACCGTGTGATCTAAAATCTTTTATCCAAACTTTTCGGTTCTCCTCCTCCTACTACTACTCCTTCTTCTATACATTAGGCACAAATGTTTCGTCGATGGAATCTATGTTCTATAAACGATCCTATAATATATCAGTTATAATTCTCTGATATATGGGAGGTGCACACTGCACAGGAGTCTTGCGCGTGAGGGTCTGCGGTTATCTTTAATTTCTTGGCCAGCGGAAAAGGTTCTGTCCAAAACTCAGAAATGTCCCTGAAATTGACAACGCATTTCTAACCTATGAGAGATTAAGGGAAGTACAAACAAATTCACGAATACTATACATCATGAATAAAGCCCTGTTGCCAATTTGAAATTGTATGTTAGTCTATGGTAGAAGTTAGGGCAGTCTCTCGCAAATTACTCTGACGCTGTTTATTCCATAGCTATTTCATGAGTCCAGTGTTGGAAATTTTCCGGTCGCCAATAGCATTTTGGGAGAAGAAATTCAATATTGGCTGTTAAACATTTTTATTCAGTCGCCAAATTTTGCGATTAGCTTTCTCTTCCGAAACTGAATTTTTTCCTTAACTGCTCAAGATATTTCATAGAAAGATCGAGAGACGAAAGGTTTCTATTATTTGCCATACTCATTCTGCAAAATCCGAACGTAGCTTCTTAATCTGCTCAAAACAGGCGTTCGAAATCGTTTGCTTGTGACTACATAAAGTTGACGACTTATTGATGGTAAAAAATCAAGATGAATTGTCCCAACCTTAGAGTTTTGTAATGCAAGAAATCAAGTTAATTTGATATGGAGGTATATTAATATGAGCCACATTACGAGACCGAACTTTGAAAATTACTTCCAATGAGTTTTGAACACTAAAGAAGTAGAACAACTACCAACATTTGTGAACATATTATGCCTAATTTGAATTTGAAGGCTTTGTCTTCTTTGTAATTACGGGTATTCTTTACAATAAAGATAATTAGTATTGCTTCCTTAAAATAAAACTGTCACTTTTTTGCAACTAGTGCTGGACTGAAAATTATCATAAATAATACCGACGTATATATCAATGTTAGATACTATCATACTCATCATGATCTACCAAAATATTTTCTTTATCTTGTAATTTGGGTATTAACTAGCATATATTCTTTTGTAAACATTAATTTGTAATATGTGCTTCTCAAATTTTTAATGCATTAACATATGCATAATTTAATTTTTCTACTTCCAACCTTATTGGAAAAAAACTGGCGACTAAGCATTCACTTGTGGTGACCAAAACCCAAGGTCAAGTGGCATTTGGCGACCAAAACATGCTTCCCAATTTCTAACACTACATGAGCCTGGATAAATAACTTTTCCTCGGCTTGGATTTTCTCCGATCCGAACCATACGGGTGAGCAATTGCCCATGTGTTTCCTCAATATTCGTGCGCCCTCTAAGGGAGAGCGGAAATAAAGGTAGCATTGTTATGCCTGTATTTAAACTTTACCGAAGTTTGAATGAACACTTGCTGCTATTAGCAGTAAGAATTAGTGACTATCATGGGCGGAGCTCGAATAGCTTCCACTCTTAAATTAATTGCCCCCCCCCCCTTTCCCCAAGGGTCTCTCTCCTAAATCCCTGAGGTTACTGTAACTGGTCACTCATTGGCATCTACTATTATTGTGTAGGCTCAGTGTAAGCTTTCTCAGTAGAAAAAATATCAAGTACCACTTTTTATTAACACGAACGTTTGACTAGCGCTTCCAACTTAAAATGAACTTTATACCTTCAGGTGTAGCGCTTTATAGAATCCCTACGACCCCTCATAAGCAAAAATAGACCAATAAGAATTATGTTCGTATGACAATATGGCAACAGTGAGCTCTGGAAAGCAAGAACTCCGTTTTTCTGGAGTCGCTCCTAAGTCCAAGGTCAGCGATCAAAATATTTTGGCCAGACAATACGTTTCATACATATACGGATAGAAAAAAATCCCTTTCGGTAGGCCTACAGGCTGAGGTAGATTTCGAAGTTTCGCTGGGAGCCGGGGCTCGCCCCCAACTTCAGTGCTTTTGAGAGGATGCGCCTCCTTTATCTTAACCAAAATCTCCCTGCAGCACTACACCACCACGGAGTACATCTTCACCCTCCCACGGTTGGCTGCGCCCCCAAAGGGAAGATTTGCCCCATTTATTGTAACCTACTCTTGGCAATGAATACTGCTCTTGGTCATACACCTTCATTGAAAATTTCGTTTCTCTATCTTCAATGATTTGGAAATTGGGTTTTTGGGGTGGCCATTTTGGATCCAAGTTGACGATTTTTTGAAAGTTTTCTTATTTTGTCGTGACCTACTTGTGATAGTACAACTTCAAGTAAAATTTTATTTATCCAGCTCAAACGGTGTGCAAAATAAGATTTTAGGTCCGCCATTTTGGATCCAAGATTGCGTCTTTGAACTCATTAGGTAACATTTTCATAATCAAAAAGTGATGTTGTACCTTTATGCCAAATTTGATTTTAATAGTCCCAGCGGTTTAGGCTGTGTATTCTATACAACAATGGGTTCGGCAGCCATTTTGGATCCAAGATGGCGACCGATTTTGCTCATTAACGAATCATCATCATCATATTCAGCCGTTTTCTATCCACTGCTGGATGAAGGCCTCCCCCTTTTCTTTCCACATATCTCGGTCTGCTGATATCCTCATCCATGTAGCTCCTCAAAAACGCTTGATTTCATCTACCCATCTTACATTTGGACGTCGTCTCGGTCGTTTCTTTTCTCTAGGAATCCAATGTAGTACATTTGTCGTCCACCTTCCATCTGTTCGTCTAGCTATGTGACCGGCCCATCTCCACTTCATCTTCTTCGCACTCTTGATTACATCCTCTACCTTTGTTTGTGCGCGAATCCATTCATTTCTCTTCCTGTCCCTCCTGGTTATTCCTAGCATGCACCTCTCCATTGCTCTTTGTATGACTCTCAATCTTTGAGTCGTTTGCGCATTCAATGTCCAAGTTTCGCAGCCGTACATCATTACAGGTAAGACACATTGATTATAAACTTTACGCTTCAGACACATTGGAAGTTTGCTTTTGAAAATAAAGTGTAGTCTTCCAAAAGAACTCCACGCCATTTTACATCTTCTATTTATTTCATCAGTCAACTTTGCATTCGATGTTTTAAGCTGGCCTAGGTAAACATACTCATCAACTATGCCTATTGTCTCTCCGTTAATCTTCACTTCCTTCTTTGCAGCATGTTGGTTGTACATTACTTTTGTTTTACTTAAGTTCATTTTAAGGCCGATTTTCGAACTCTCGTTACTCAGTTCTTCCATTCTGGTTTGTAGTTCTTCTGCACTTGAAGCAAACAGGACTATATCATCAGCGAACCGTAAATGATGAAGATATTCGCCATTAATTTTAATTCCAACTTCATCCCAGTTTAAATTCTGGAACACTCTCTCCAGGACCGCACAAAACAGTTTCGGAGAAATTGAATCTCCTTGCCTTACCCCTTTTCCAACTTTAAATTTTTCACTGTCTTGATGCAGCCTAATGACAGAAGTGGCAGTCGAGTAAATGTTTCGCAGTAACTTGCTGTATGCACTTTCGATGCCTTGATGTTCAAGTGATTTAAGTACTGCTGACAAGGAGACCGAATCGAAAGCCTTTTCAAAATCTATGAATCCCAAACATAATGGAAGTTCATATTCATTAGTCCTTTCCATAACTTCATTCAATGTTTGTATGTGGTCCATTGTGCTAAATCCACGACGAAATCCGGCTTGTTCCCTTCCCTGATTAAAATCCAAGTCTCGTTCAATACGATTCAAAATAACTTTGGTGAACATTTTGTATAGGACTGACAGTAAACTAATTGGTCTGTAGTTTTCTACGCGTTCTTTGTCCCCTTTCTTGTACAACAAAATGATAACGGCATTGTTCCAACTTCTGGGTATTTCTCTCTTCCT
>JAGDQP010073119.1:0-10423 GCA_022664845.1 Lepisma saccharinum | reverse complement strand
TTCCCTCCCGTTTTCTCTCTATACCGTTATGACAACCGAATGTATGTAATTCTGTAGTATATTCTGACTAAAACCAGTCCTCGTAATAAATTTCAATATTATGATTTCTTAAGTTGAGGGAAATTTTGCAACAAAAAATTCCCTTTACTATCTATATTAATACCCTGATGCATACCGGGATTATATTCTGTGGCTTATTACGATGTCAACCAGGTCTTATTCATTGTTCTGTGACAATTAGACCCATGTAAACAGGACCGATCCAATAAAGATCAATACTTTCGTTTTGGCCACATTCCTTTTTTTTCAAAAGCTCATACGAAGAGAGTGGGCAATCTATATGCTAAAAATCATAAAATTTTAGCATGTTAGAAAAGCCAATTAACAACTTGAATAAAAATATAATTTTCAATTTCCTTGTAGCTTAAAATCTTGCTAAAAGTGACGATTTTCCCATTTAAAGGCGTTGCGTGTCATCATCTTACACTTCAAAATGGCGTAGGTGCAGTACTAGTTATAGAGGTACTCTAGGAAAGAATGGAAATTCGATTCATATATCTCTATAAATATTTTATCTAAGACGTTTAGATTTAATAGTGGATTAAATGTTTTATGCAATCAGGCCTATACGTACGGAATTCTGTAAGAATGGGTGTACCGCAATATGGGGAAGCAAGTGGAAAAATGAAATAAAAAAAATAAAAAACTGGAAAGATCTGGATTTTAAAACAAACCCTGTCTTTTTCCTGTAAATTTTCCGAAACATATTAATTTTCAAATTATAAAACTCACTTTCCACGAACAATAGATTATCCAGAGTTCTGTTCAAGAAAGGGACACAAAATATCCAAATGATATGCCCTAATACATCTATTAAACAAAGCATCTGGTCGCTACGAACCCTTAAATCAAAGAACAAAAAAGTTATAAAATAATTATGTTTTAGGTATTAGATAACACAGTGCGTAAAACATAGCAGAAAAAGAAACCCACTCTAAACACGGCTAATGGTAGAGTGTATTTAATAAATGTCTTCAGAAAATTAAGTGATTTATATTCCTGGCGATTCTATACTAAAGGCTACAAATAAGATATTTATTATAAAAAGAGGATAACAACAAAATATTTCTATTTGTAATTTGTATTTGTCTCCATACTCATGAACAGGGATTCCGCCAGGATTTTCAGTTTGGGACGGAGGGGTATAAAGTCGAAATTTGCAGGGGTATAACTGGAGATTTACACGGTTTCTATCGATTTTTTATTACCGTAAAACTTGAATTTGGAAGCGTGCAGTGGAGAATTTGGTGGGGGGCAGCCCCCACAGGAAGGGTCTGACGGAATCGCTGCTCACGAAAGCAAATGCTATTTAGTAGAAAAATGTGTTTACTATGTCAACAACTAGAAAAATGTCTTCTGCCATATTTCCTTTTTTATTTTAAATGCGACCTTGGTATAGTTTCTCCACTAATTTTTCTATTATGAATAAACACAACGTAACCAATTTACTAAATTTGCTAGAAAAAACAACCTAAAATATAAGGCTTAATGACGTCATACAACCTGCAATGCCACTAGTAACCAAGGCGGGCTCTTCTCATCTGGATGGCTAGATTACAATATTTTACAAGCACGTATTTATAGTAGTAGGCGCGTGTACAAACCGCAGTAGAGAATAAATGCATTTGTAATACGGTGTGTGTGAGATTAAAGATTCTCTACCCTGTATGTATTAGCAAAGAAGAGCGAAAATTACCAAAACTGCACAAAAATTCCCATTGGAAAACAATTTTACAGGCATTCATAGTAGTCACAAATGGAGTAGGGACAGTTGTTATAAGTATATCTCCTATTTTGATATGCATAATAGTATCCCACATATCTCCATTGGTCTACTGTCAACTGCCGAGAGAAGAAGCGGGAAAATACGTGAGAAACTTAGCATTTTAGTATTAATAGTACTGTTTTGGTTGTTAGTTTGAAACAAACTCAGATTATGGTTGAAATGAAAGGAAAATCAACATTGTATTGCTTTACCAAGGAAACATTGTAACGAAGTCGTAGAAGGCAAATTCTTGAATGAAACTTTAACAGAAACAATTTAAAGGAGAGAGAGAGAGAGAGAGAGAGAGCAAAAGGGAAACAAAATAATGTTTCGAGGAACAAGAGCAGAAGGACAAGGCCATAGAGAAGGAATTCACAAGATGGAAGAAAGATCCTGAGGCACACATCTGAAGGAAAACCAAAACATCCCAAGACCCAGAAACGTCATCATTCTGTTAGCTGAATCATGCCCTACAGTTTTTGTGTTCTGTTCGTCAAGTTCTTGTTGCTACATAAATGATATTATAAGACTTAATGTCGCTTCCTTTTCTCATAGACTAAGTAAGGTTTCGTTTTCTCAAGTCAGTTCTTGTACTATCCCTATGCCAAACATATGGATACTTATAAATATTTGAATTTGAACCTTCACAGCATACTGAAAATTACATAAAAAGATCCTGTTACCTTTTTTAATATATCGAAATATAACAAAAATTCTGTAGATTTCAAAATTCGAGTTGTAATTGTGATGATCAGGTCATGAGCTTGTTAATCGAAAACACATTTTACAATTGACAGACTCTCCTTGTTAGTATAATATTCAAATGCAAAATATATAATATTCGTGTTGTTTCTTCCACCGATAGCAACAAAAACATTTAGATTTTAATGGTTTGACCATATATTTTTTCTATTTTTACATATCAAGAAATTTAGACCCATGTATGCTTCCCCCAAATAACTTATTTTCAATGTATTCAGAGGCCAAATTCAAATTTTTGTATGTACCCATCTCTCTAAATCATCTATGTTACAACTGAAGTTTCTATTTATTCCACATAAGGTAAAACTTTCCTACTTCTCTGAGAGATGGCATGGGGTAAAGTAACTGCCTTGGCTTTTACTCAAAGCAGTATCCCGACATTCGCTGAGTGTGATTAAGTGAAACCTGGCAAAGACCTCAATCGGGATGGACGATTCCGGAGTTGCGAACGGAAATCTTTCGATTACAACGCAACATCTTTGGTCAAGTAAATCATATAATAATGACATAAATAGTCAATATTTGTAGACGTTATATTATTATTATTAATGTTTGAGACAGTTGTGATGTCAGAGATTGAACTTAACTTGGAACTTGAATGATGACATCAAAAAATCTTTACCGATAGACCGTGGTTCAGTGGTAGTGCATTGGCTTAGCAACTAGCATTCAGGAGGTCACACGATCAACCCCAGGAATCGACCATCTTGACTGAGGTTTTTCCTCAGTCACACGAGGCAAATGCGGCGATGGTGCCTTCAACGTAGGCCGTGGCCTACACCTTTGCGGATCCTTTACCCTCCCCTTTCCTCAGCTGTTTAAAAGCCATAAAATTTAAATGCTGATTCAAAAAATTCTTTAAATGTTATCTATAAAATGATATTTAATAAGGTAAAAAGGAAAAATTAAAGAAAAGATGTGTGCAATGGTATTCAACTTACAATAATACAAAAAAAATTACAGTGACGTGCTTCATTCACTATCACAACAAGCTTGATACCTATAGAAGTCCAGTGACCATAAATAAATAGTCAAAACTAGAGGATTATGGACAAAAAAGAAGTTCTTTTCTTTTCAGATAAACTTTATTTTATATGGGTCAGTCTAGTAACTGTTGACATCGATCTGTCACGATTATCCGTCACGTTCGAGTTAAAAGACACCCATGCTCCTTCCGGGACTCGAACCCGGGACCTTCGAGTCGTTGGCCTAATGTCTTACACCGCACGACTATCCGGTCGGCTTTTCCTTTCAGACTCGTGAATTTCAAATGTTACAAATCAACTGATACTACGGATCACAAAGATTTCTCTACTTTTTCATCAAGTGCTTCATATTCCATGTCGAAGTAAAACACGTGATTTAAAAAAAGCAATTAAACAGAAAGCTTAAAAATTATAAATATATTATCTGATCCTAAAATACAAAATAGTAATGTTAGGAGAGGATTAACATTAAAATAATGCTGACAGACATGGTTTCGACTCCTGGTTAAGGCAATAAGAAAATTTTCTGTTATGCTTTTTTCTATCATCTCTTTGTAAAAGGAAATAAAACCTGAATATTATTGTTCTCAATTTGAAGCTTTCAAAATACTTGTAATGAACTTTTGGGTACGGTACCGAAATATTTTAAGTAAATCGAATTATTTTATAACCTTTCGTTAAACACAACATAGTTGAACATCTTTCAATAGTTGATTATTTCACTTAATAAGAAAGAGAGAGAAAAAAGAAACATGTGCGTGCAATATGTGAGAAATTAGACAAAAGGGAAGAAGTATCAAAAAATACGAGTTAAACTTAAGAAACAATAAATGACATAAAAGTTAAAAATACCAACAAATGAAAACACGCAAGAAACGCAAATAATGCAAAATAAAAAAAATCATTATTTTTTCCCTTCAGTTTGAAGTATAATGAATGTTTATTATACTGAGATTGTTTTCAAACTTTCAGAAACAAGATGGTATATCGTCAAGTTCCGAGACTAATAGCCTAGTTTGTATACAATTTTGATATTCAAATACTTTACGTTACATATATTTCGAAAATGGTTTTAGGGCACATATTTATTATGAAATTATTACCTTCAAGTAACTTGGGCTCAGGAAGGGAGAGAATGTTGGCCAGAGTTTCGTTTAAAGGCTCACCAACCCGACATTTGCTTGATGTGACTGAGAAAAACCCTTGAAAATCTGTCAGGATGACTACCAGGGATCATTCCTGGCACCTTCTCATTGTTACGCCAAAGCTACGATTCCTTGGTATTTATCTTGTCGAATTAACTCTCTCGAATTTATATAATACACGCTGTGCATCCACTAAGTGCTGGAAATGTTAATTCACTCATAACTAATTCTAATTTCAGCAGATAATGTTAAGCTATTAAAGATCATTCAACTCGTTTGATGTGCATTTTTTTTTCTCGATTAACTAATTTTACTTCACAAAATAGTGAAAATAAGTTACTTTTGTTTTGCTCTAAATATAAGAAATAGTAACAAAATCCTTTCTTAGTTTCATCTTTTTCCATCAAACGATTACTTTGTTAGTTAATAAAAAATGATTGAAAAAGAATTGTAAAAAGCACGCTTTTTCAAGATGGACTAAAAAGTAAAAAATAATAAATTGTATGCTCTTAGATATTATGATTTTATGATAAAGTAAGCAAAAGCACCCACGCTTTTATTTTCCGATTCATAAGAATAATTCAATTTATATTCGACTTTTTAGTCCATCTTTAAAAAAAGCTCGTTTTTTAAATCCTTTTTAACTATTTTTTGTATAACCCTGCGAGATAGGCAACCCAAACTTCACACAATAGATGTGGCGTTGCGTGCATTAAGGATAATTTCCAATTATTTTATTAATTAATTAATTACAGTTAACTGGATTATTCTATCGTATATCTAATGATTGAATATTATATTGTCATCGGAAGCAAGCAAGTTTACAAAATTTCAAAGAAATCGGATGATGGGAAGTGAGTTAAAAATCAATTACAAGATTTGTACCAGAGATTGATTACAGAGCAAGTTAATAAATAAATAACAAAATTGGACATTAAAGATGTTCTTAAAGGTTGAAATTGAAGGTAATTTTCACAGTAAGTATAACTCTAGTTTACATTAACATAAAACTATACAATATTGTTAGAAAGAAGTGAATTTTAATGAAGAAGACTATGAAATATGTTTTGGAATCATCCAAATTTGTGCTTCGAATTTTTCGAACGTAAATTCGAGACAACTTAAAAAAAACTAATACGAATTTATATCGTTTACTAAGATTTTTGGGAAATTGTGACCTGTTTTATTTTCCTGTGACAAGTTGAAAGTTTTTTTATTGTGAAAACAACCAAAAACTACTTGTAATTAATAGATTTTACTATCGCTTAAAAAGATACCATTTTATGGTCCATTCTACAAACAAAAAATTCAAAAATTCGACGAACAACATGTTTTTTCGTCTCTAGGTTGTTTCAGTAGAATATTTTAAGTCAATCTGGGTCGTCGTGGCTCAGGTGGTAGCGCGTCTGACTACGAATAAAGGGACCGGGGTTCAAATCCCGGCAAAGACGCTAGAGATCTTTTCAGTGCTACAACTCGCGGTCCCTTGAGGTGCACTCAGCCTCCAATCAAATTGAGTGCGTTTAATATTATTGGGCATCTTGGGATGTAAATGCGGTCGAGCGTGGGATTGACCATTTCACCTCACTTCGTACCGTTGGTCAAGAACATGTGTCCTCTACATCCCCCATGCGTCGTTCACAGCGCGCACTTATCACTCTGGGGATATCTTTACCCTTAATTCTCCATTGATACTCATGGTCAATTTTACTATATCAAGTAGGTCATGCGGCTAATATGTATGTTTTTTTTATTGCAAGTAATTAAACTGTCATACGTAAGTTTGTTAGTACCGCTCAATGACATGTTACGATAGAAGTATTACTCAGTGTCGGAACAGAACTCAAGCTTCATCATAACTTTTAGTTCTTAAACGTGAAGACGCTATTTCTATATTTTATTATAAATAAAGTGCTGAAAGAAAGGTATATTTTAAATTCTGAGAAAGGTCATGGAACTCGGTTTAAATTTTCACAACATAACAAGCAGAAATAAATTTAAAATTTAGAAATGAACTTCATAAAGTGAGCTTTAGAAAATATATTTTTCTTTAACAGTAAAAGATTAATATGATTGTTTTTTCATATTTATGAATAAATAATTTATTTTACTTTGGAAGTTATTTATCCAATATTCTGAAAATAATATTCTATTATATTTATTTAATGCAATAACATTTTTCTTTTATTTTTCAATCTATTTTGGAATTTTAAAAGTCTGGTCCCCGAGGCCATAACCTCTTCCTCCCATTAATGAGGACCTAATGTCTTGTTCCTATCAGAGTGAGAGATTCTTTTTCTTTATTTCTTGTCCCACTAAATTAACATTTCTGGTGAGATGAGATACTTTATTGATGTCAGAACCAAGAAATGGATAAAACTTCCCCCCTAAGCATAACTTATATGGAAAAGTACCCAGAAACACTTTTGATAAGCATTTAGTTTCTTATTTGACCAGTCCATACTCTATAGCTTCTCACTTGGTACATGGAACCATACTGTATTTCCACCGTACCCTGTCAGGAGTCTGTCCTCTTCTGTACGTTCTGAAAATATTTATTTTGTGTGAAAAAGCAAGAAGAGACTGTGTTAGACAAATTATAAGCAAAACCCATACAAGCAGGTGTGATTGTAATAAATTTTCAGTAAATATTACCAAAAATGTATTAGTAATTATTTGCAAACAAGTTGATTTGCCTGTCCATTGGCGCGCGGCAAATAAAATATGTTGTCACCCCTTCCCCCCCCTCAATGCCAATGGAGGCTGAACTTGGACTTGAAACGGCATCGACAGTGTTACTATTCATCTAAGCGACCCCGAAAGCTATGTATTCCACACTAATATCAGTCGTTTTCTATCACTTTACATGTAACCCCTTTCCACACACACACCCCTTAGGGGTGTGTTACCTAAGATAACTGTTGTTATTGAATTGAGAGTCATGCCAAATTTGACCACTTGAAGGCAGTCAACCCGTCGAACAATATTGTAGTGCGGGTTGCCGCGTGCGTAAATTGTCCATGATTGTTGTCGCCGCCATTGGAATTCAATGAACAATTAGATAGTCGATTATCTCTGAAGATAATACCTTTAGAATCAAAGTGATATAATAACATCCCAGTTCGGTCGGGTGTCTGATGATGTGCGAAAAATCGTTCCAAACGGTCAAAAACTTTTTGCGTGACGCTCACGCAAACAAACCCACTTTCAATTGTATATAGGGAGATACAAATCTCTTTTCTTTACATGTAATGTAAGCGGGAAGTGTTCTACCTGACTATTCCCGGTACTATTCGCTCATCTCAATTAAAATACTCGTCTCAAGGTTATAATAAATGTTGGATTTGTGCTCGGTCTCTAAGATTAAGTATAGTGGATCCTCGTTTATCCAGCTCCACTGTACTTAATAGTTTGTTGTTTTTACAACAATATAACAGTACGAAACAAAAGACGTACTGTACTGTATCTACACCATCTACAGTTCGATATCAATTATACGTACTGTATAGTCCAGACATGTGCAACCAACGACCCGGGAAGGTATCTCACCCAGCCCACTATGGCGAATATTGTTACTAAGGTGGCACCAAGTACATCTTACTAGCCGTATATCTAAAGGATTATTTCATGTAAGGTATTTAGTGAGTTTCCAGATAACAACAGTTAGAAGAAGAATAAAGCTACATGAAAGTAAACTACACATTATGGCCCATGACACAAAAATGGATTTAAATAATTGTGATTGAGTTTGGAATTACTAGCCAAAACGATTTTCAAATAGTAGACACTCAGAACAAACAAAAATACGATATATTGGCAAAGAAATGCGAATCTGAAGATGGCATGCGATATGGTGACATGCGATATGGTGGCTACAAAGTACTACAACACATACTTGAAGAAGATTCCGATTTATAGCACTATTCAGTCGCCCATCCAATAAAAAATATCAAAAGGACGCTGGAGAGCATTTTCTTTAATTGTCAGCGAGGTCGCGATATTGACGAGCAACTCGGAGGAACAATGAGTCTGATATGAGTCCATACAGCTACTAAAGAGGTGTGTGAAATACATGAAGTACTAAAGTAATAAGCTGACCGGGTGGCCGAGCGGTCTGCGGCGATAGGCCATCAGCTCGAAGGTCCCGGGTTCGAGTCCCGGCATGGGTGTGGATTTTAACAGCTAAAGGTGAATCGTGACGGGCCGAAGTCTAAAGTTACTAGACTGGCCCATATAAAAATAAAGTTTTAAAAAGTTTACTAAAGTAATAACTAACACTAGCCCGGCTTGGAGTTACTGGTCTCCCACCAGATGCGTTCCCAGGTGGCGGATAAGGGAATAGTAACCAGATATGGCGGGTACCGGAAATATTCCCTGGCGTCCCAAAACAAGTAGTGCTGCCTTGCAGTTAGCAGAGAGATTTACAAAGGATAAGAAAGGATAATCCCGAAAAAAAAAAAATCATGGTAAAGGGTGAGCTTCACCGTTCCCATCATGAGTCTGAAGATGAATGACACCCAGGAAAGCTTAGAGATGAATAGAGGACAATAACTTGATGTTTGCCTTTACTGCGATGTAGTAAAGCTGACAACTCTACACCGCTACATCATGTCAGAAAAAAACTGTAAAAATTGTTCTATGGATTCTCATGGAGTAAAGCATTCCGGAGGTAAGCTAGTGCCCTATTCTCTTCTCCGGGCGGGAACTGTTTCAGAGTGCTCCACGAACAGAATTAAGAAAATAATGAGAATAGGAACGTGGAACTTGCGAATCTTCCTGAAGCTCGAAAAAGAAAACAAAAACAAAAGCATATTTCATTGTGGTTGGGAAGCCGAAGGGAAGGAGGCTGTTGGGAAGACTGCGTCCTTGAAAGGGCAATATTAGAAGTCATCTTCATGATGAAAATTAACTTAGTTTTTCCCAAGATAAAATCGAATGATGAAGGATTGTTAGTAGGGTGTTTGCGAGTTCCGTAAGACATAGAGATATTTAGTTATCCCTGAATACACTGATTTCATTTCCTATTATTTTCCCAAACAGCTACAACGATCTTTTAGGAGGAGTTATAAAATATTATTGGATAACATTTTGAACAGTATCAAAAATGGCCCGCGGCCTCATTAGCTTTTCAGTGCCCGGCCCTCGCCCTGTCCAAAGATGCACGTGGCTACTGTATACCATTTCAGCTAATAAAGAAATCTGTGAATTTGCTATAGCTTGCAGCCGTTGCTTTTAAAGCATGGCTGGATTTAAGGGAGGAAACTACTGCTAGTGTACCTAGATGTTTTATAATACGGATAAACAGGAAATTTAGATAAAACTGTTACCACTGTAATTACCAATTTGTTCCGTAAGCCTTCCACAGGTTACGGAGGTGGAACGATATGAGTATGCGCCCTGCAGGTCTAGGAGACTTGAAGGATAGAAGTAACGTTTCACTTCTTTTATCATGGCTCTCGCAGGTCCAAAAGCCTAAGAAGAATTGATTTTTAATGTTACTGCAATGATCTGTATATCTTTACATAGTTGAATCCATGGACACAAGTATTACCAGTATTCCAAAATATGTAAAGTTCATGTACAAAACCGTTGGAATAGGAATCAAAGGCGAATCGATTCGCTGATGACATAATCCTGTTTGTTTCTATACTGCAGAAGAACTACAAACTAGAATGGAAGAGCTGAGTAATGAGAGTCCGAATACA
>JAGDQP010073118.1:0-10423 GCA_022664845.1 Lepisma saccharinum | reverse complement strand
ACTCAGCCATGGTCGGTGCTAGAGAGCTCGGTCAGAGCTCATTTTAAAGCTGTTCTACTAAGCTTTCATTTGATATAACACTTAATAGGGTTGCAGAACAATTTTTATATAGAAAATTACGAAATTTGATTTACTCAAATTCGGACATCTTGATTTTTTTTTTAAATTTCTTATATGTTGGTCACATATACACCCTACACCTACCATGAAAATTGTAATTTGGGATGATAATGGGATCATGAAATATAAAATATTTTCGTTATATGCCTCAGAAGAAAAAGACACTAACGGTCCACATTAAGAATTTCTATTATTTATGCCCTTTAGTGTTAGGTATCTATAGTTCAGGCTGGGATATGGTAGATGAAAGGATGCTGTATGAAAATGATCAGAGCTCAAGTTCAAGGTACCAACTCGATATTTGGGTGGTGTGACTGAGGAAAATCTTAGGTCCACACTAATTTTATTTTATTATGAACTGGTATATAATATGGATGAACACATGGATTCTGTTCGAACACGCAATATTGGAACTGGGGCCCGGATTCGTATCTTGGAAATAGAAACTGAGAACTCGGATCACGTTCTTGGAACAGGGTACCCGTATCCTGAAACCTGGTACAAGGTGTCAAGATTAAGTTCCGAGCACCCTGTTCTAAGTATCATATCCGAATCATCAGTTTCAAATTCCAGTATACCACCAAGATCAACTATCCCAGCCTGAGCCTTAGACGCCTAACGCTAAAGGCCATAAATAATTCAAATTCTTAAAACAGAGCAAACAGTGGTAGCTGTTTGGTCTGAGGTGTCAGACTAGCAACTTCAGGGTTCCGTGTTCGAATCCCGACTGGGGTACGGATGTTTGTGGATTTTAGAAACTTAACAGCTCGACACTGGACGAAGTCATTAATTACTTAAATGACCCCAAAATATAGTTTACCAAAGGTTTTTTTTCTTAATGTGGACCACTAGTGCCTTTTCTTCCCCATGCATTTAACGAAAATATTTTATATCTCACGGTCCCTTTATCGTCCCAAATTACAATTTTCATTACACCTGTCGGAAATTATGACCAACATATAGGGATTTTTTTAAAAAATTCGAGATGTCCGATTTTGAGAATATCAAATTTCAAAATTTTCGGGATAAAAAATGTTGTGTAACCCTGCCAAGTATCATATCAAAACGAAAGCTTATTACAAGAACTTTGAACTCAGCTCAAGGGGTACTATCAGTACAGTTCAAACTTTTGTGCTTTTAGTGGCGTAAGGAGCCACATAATATTTTATTTGTGTACGAATCGTATACCAAGCACATCGTTGCATTTTTTTTTTGAGTCATACGTCTTCACGCCATATTAAACTAAATAAAGTAGGTAATACGACGAAGGAACATAAAATATTTTGCAATAGTCGAAGAAACAAATTACAATTTAACACACTTGTAAGTGTATATTCCGTGGTGCTGTCATCGCCCATAAAATTCATTTTATCTTATCTTATTAAGTGTTATTCTTTACCATCAACCTATGTGAAAATGAAAAATAAAGAAGAAGAAAATACTTCCTTTAGAACGTGTGCATGGTTGTGAGTAGCAGACAAATTTAGAGCAGCATTCATTTTTAAATTATTGTGATCTTTCAATCCACCTGTTCACTTCATTTTACAGTACTTCCGCTGTTGGAAACCAAAGTGTATGAGTGAAATTTGGTAGATTTGCTGAAAGGTAATGACATGTTTCAAAAGCTGTTAGTAAGATCTGGAAGATGAGCCGAGGAAGCAGAGCTCTCATTCAACGAGAGTAGCGTTAAAGGCGTTTTCAGCTGCAGTTGGAAATGAAATGGAGAGTTGAAATTTGGTAAATTTGTCAGGAGTAATAGGACGTTTCAAGGGATGCAATCAAAGAGCCTAGAAGATGAGATGAGATGAGAGCTAGAGAGCAATGTTGCCAACTTATGTAATGCCTCACTTGCAGTTAAGGGCACGAGAAAATTATTTTGCGTTATGAATGGTAATGAGATAGGAGAATTATTCAGATTTGTTTGAAACTGGAATGACATGTTAGCAAAAATTTTAGAGGTCTTCCAGAGTATATTTATAAGAGAGATGCGGATTGTAGAAAAGTCCTCAATCGGCTTCATATTAAGATTTAAATTGATACAAATGGTGGTATTAGGCCAAATGGTTTAATCTATGATAAGATATATACACTGTATATTCGGATAAATTATTCACCATGTAAAGCAAAACAAAACAAGAAAAGGTTCCTACAAGGTATTGGCTTAGTAAACTCCCAAAAGCGAAGCATTATTATTGTGAACAGCTCAATAACATTTACGACATTTGGGAACAGTATCTCTCTTATGCATAGAACGTAAGATGTTTCAGGATACCGTTGATAAATAAATATAAACAATGTTGTTGTAAACTTAGCTACTTATTCAGATGGTTATTTAAATACACTATATTAAGGTGCGATGTGTTTATATCAAATTTTATATTTAAGTTCATGTGAAACCATGGTAAGAAAGCAAAACAAAAACTAGTTCACTTACTTTTTTAAAGTTTTCTTTAAAATGAATAATTCTTAAATCGTTAATTTTCATCTTTAATAGCAGAAATGTCAATGGCTTGAATCAACTGTTCGTATATGCGGGTGATGTAGATTTAATAGGGGATGATATAGATGCAATACAAAGTAACACTGATGTCTTAGTAGAAGCGTGCGATGAAATAGGTCTACAGATAAACATAGATAAAACAAAATACATGATAACAAGCTGAAACACAGGGAATGAAGGAAATAAAAACATAAGAGTTAGGGATGAGGTCATAGAGAAAGTAAACAAATTTAAATACTTGGAGCATATGTAACAAGCACAAATGAGGTCACGGAAGAAATAAAAAAGTCACTTAGTATCGGAGAACGCATGTTTCTATTCAGTCCAAAAACTTCTAACATCGCGATTGATATCAAGGAAATTGAAATTAAAAATATAAAGAACGGTTATTCTGCCGGTTATACTTTAAGGTTGCGAAAGTTGGAGTACGACCCTAGCAGATGAACATAAATTACGTGTATTTTAAAATAAGGTTTTGAGAAAGATATATGGACTTATTATACGGGACGAGGTTACTGGGTAATGGAGGAGACTGCATAATGAAGAACTTAACGGACTATTTGGCTCTCCCGATGTTGTAAGAATAATGAAATAGAGGCCACTATTGTGGGCAAGTCATGCAGCTTGCATGGGAGAGAAGCGGACGAAGATTGTATTCCATCGTGTTTGGGAAACCGGAGGAAAAGAGACCGAGACGATTTTGAAAGGATAATATTACAAGGGTTCTTCGAGAAGTCGGTATTTGTGATGAAAACTGGCTTGATCTTGCTCAGGATAGAATCCTATGGAGAACGTTTGCTACTGCGGCGATGAACTTGTGAGTCCCGTAAGCCATACAGTAAGTACGTAAGTAATAGTAGAAATACCGGATGATCCTACAATAAATCTAGCACAGTTCTATAATGTTAACTAAATTCTAGGCATAAATGCGAGTGCAAATGTTAATAATATTGAAAATGTGTTAAACAACCTACAGTTTTATTTCACATAGCTAAATTTAAGGTTTTTCGATAAAAAGAAAAAATAATAATATGCAAATTAATTATCTTCTTCATTCGCACCACTGCAACCATCATGGGTTCAGCCGAGACATACTATACAATATATCCAAACATTGATATTGTTATATTTGAAGAATGATTATATAAATTAAAAACGGGTATCCATTTCGCTGCATTCAAAAAAGCCCACTTTTATGCTTCGCCGTGTATAAGGTTTTTCAACTCCCCGGTTTAATTGCAAACGCACAAGTTATGATAAACATGCCTTTGTAAAACTAATAAAATAAATTGTAATGAAATACGCAACACACAGTAATATTTACTTGCTCAGTCACTGCAGCAGCGATTCTGTAAGAATCGGTAAAAGGCAGAAAATTACTGAGACGAAAAGTCAGGCAAACACATCACACGCCAACGCTAAATGAATGCCGGCAACAAAACGATGTAATTGTCGCTCCTTCTTCCTCGCTAGTTGAACCTATTTTAGTCGTCAGCTGCAACAAAATATGGTACCCGGTTTCATCCAACCATCCGGTTCTACCCTATATTCACCTTTATATGGAGTAGTCTAGTTCGCCCCACACACGCTTTAGCATGATTCTCTCTACTAATTGCCATAAATGCAGCTGTAATGTAATCCTGGAGCTCAATAAAAGTTGCTGGTAGTGAACACTGTGTCTTTCACATGCCCCTAAAAGGAAAAAATCGCAAACTTTCAGATTGGGAGATCTAGAAAATCCATGGGAACAGCTCTGTCATCTTCAGCATATTACCAAATCCAGCGGCATGGGCGTTCTTCATTCAAGTAGCAGCTCAATTCAGTATATCCATGGGTCGGTGCCCCATCAAGTTGGAATACTAAGTTATTGTAGAATGTTTTGGTGACCTGGTGGTGCAGGTGCAAACTGTCTCCGGATTGCACGCTGTTCAATAACAACGGAAAATCACTTCTCATATTACAATACACAGAATATTTTCTGCTGCACAGACGGGATTTTGGAAACTCCGCTTGTGCTGCCACCTGTCAGCAGGTGCTAAAGTTACAAATAAGAAAAATAAAAATGTCTTGATTTTAAACCCTGATGAATCATTTATAGTTACCTTGTATTCAACTATAACTGTATTTAACACTTTTAATTCAACTATATCTACAATTTTCGATGACTTGAGACCTAATATATTATAGAGTGATCTAGTAAAATGTTTTCAATCTCTTGTGAGGAAAGAATTATGTATCTCGTTAAAAACACTTATCAGATCGATATTTCAATCTTCGTTTCTTCAGAAAAAAATATTAAATAAAAAAGTAAGAAAGAAACAATGTTAATTTTAGATGTGTTGCTTAAGAAAAGAAAATAAATAATTTTATATACGAATGAATTCATTGTGTAAATATTGTCTAAAGACTAATAATTAGAGTAGTTTGCAATAAACTACAAATATTTGTACCTTCTAAAATAGGGAATTGAATGCTCTTATAATTAATACAATCATCATGCATAATCAACCTTGAGATTTTTAAATTTTACATGGAATTACACCAAAGCTTAAATAGTTTAAAGAAGAATAATCTTCAAAACGGCTATCTAACTCAAATTTAAAAGAAATAAAAATATGACTTTTTCAGTAACTGAAGAGATGTATCTCAAGTGGATCTTTTTAAAGATACTTAAAAATAACGGACGAAGGACAAGCAGTAAGAATATTTTGAAAAGTGGTCTCGATAATACTTAATTATATCCATTCAATGAACTTATTCTCAATTGCAATGTGTGTTTCAGAGGAGAAATGTGGAAGCCTGGGCTTTGACATCATACTTTATGGATTATCAAATTTTACATCTAAATAGAGCCGCTTCAAAATCTAAAGTAGCTCTTCTGGTGAGTGTTTATAAGTATTAACGGGTATCTCGTTTCGAAATCGCAACGTTGTTCTTCATTTTCCCGATATTTTTTAATGTCTAGAAAAGAGTGGTATTTTAAAGGCAGAAATGTTATATCTAACTTTCAATTTTTATCAGTAATGTTGAAAAAAGTCTATGTGATTTTCATACGTGTTTCAATTGTCTTTAATAATCTCATATTTATAAAATTCATTTTCTGTTTAATAATGAATCGTGAACATTTTTAACAAATATAAACAAATAACTCGGTGTGAAGTAGAAGCATTTCTCTGAGATAGTTTTAAAGCACCATTCTTGAAATCTATCCGTAGCTCATAATTCCTATACCCACTCTGCGTACCGTGCAGTGCTCGTGTAATCTACCTGACATAAAATTTCATCGAACTACTGTATACACCTTTCAAATCTTTGATTTTATTGTTCATTTATGCAACCACATAATTATCTTCCCATAATCGGATTGTGGCCTTCTTTGCCGGTGGGTGATTCTTAGTTATTCTATAATTGTATCATCTGCATACTATTTTTAGTTAATGTGGTAACCTATTTTCTTACGAATTTATGATGACTACAGAGAGATTCGTATTATAAATCACACTAGTAAATACCATAATTGACATGAAATTCAGTGTTTCTCTTTCAACCATACTCACAGAATAATTTTGTCCTGTTATTAGGGAAGAAATGAGAGCTTCTTTTAGGATGGCAATAAATCTATTGACTATTAGTGTTCATTTGAGTGTTTTATATCAATAAAAAAAACTTTTTCAATTCAATATTTCTCTTCTATATGGTACAACACTAGGTAATGGTCTTACTATTCATCACGGAACATCAGGTATAAAACAATAGAGAGAGCATATGTAATTTAATACATTGTAATTAACATAATTTCTATGTACGAGAGAAAGACCAAGAAACCCTGAATCGTGTTGTGTTGATCTTTTCAGTTTCCGTACGTTTTGATTTAAGATTCTCTATGATATGGTTTCCATTTTGTTTTACGTTGATGTTTACAATACTTGGTCAAATATAACCTCTTTTAAGCAATGTTAAAATGTTGGTTGTTGAAAAATTGTATCCAGGTTTCTAGACAATTCTACCCCACCTGATCGGAAAATTCCAAAACTATGTAGAAAAAATAGCTACAATAAAAGTAGCACTGACCTAAGTCACACTGAGTTGTTATAATATTTTAATTCGTGAACTAACAAGTAACACTATTTCAAGTGGATGGACACTCAGATCTAGAAGAGATATAGCATATTTAAAATCAGAAGAAAAAAAACTGAGTTCGTGTGTAAAAGATTAGGTGCCATTTGACCATTAGTTGAAGATAAATTGACGGTAAAAGTTGTGAATAACATTCTTAAGAGTACCCTACTTATAAATATCTGGCGCTAGTTTACACTCAATACCGCATACTCCTGTGATATCACTGACACCCGCACATTAGTTTAGCTATATCCAACCATATGGTGACACCAATACATCATTCAAATAGACTAGACTGTCAGACTCCGTGGCCACTGAATAATTTTACGTACAGTATTCGTGTATCATTCTACGGATTCTCCTCAATTCTACATTTCTACCAGTGTGGGTCTCTGGTGACTATGAGTATAGCAACGCGCAACTATTAGTATCACTTGACCGCCTGCCACCGTAGTGCGCGGCTTTGAGTGTAAACTAGGGCCAGATTCATAACTAGCGCACCACATACAATGCTATTCAAAACTTTTAACTCCAATTTCTCTTAAATGACTAGTCAAATAGATCTGAGTGTCCATTTAAAATAGTGTTACTTGTAAGATTTGAAAGGAATCATTTATGGTGTTTGCTGGAAAAGTACTTTCGAGATGTGCTTGTGGTTAATATTCAAAAGAAGAATTCTTTCTTTCCATCTCATCTTAGCATGTATCGTCGCTGCCATATGTATAATCCATCTTCTATTCCTACATCAAACAGGCTCAAAGGTACAGTTTTCACATTTATGTTATTGGTTTTATAGCATTCTCATCATACATTATATGACTCTTACAGTCATGAGTATTACGCTAATGAAGCTATTTTTATTGGTATTAAATTTGCATGAAAATGTTATGCTTTAATTATTCTTATTTGTAAACTTGAAATATCTCAGTATTGAGTAAAACTCATCTTGTATATTTAGTCTTTCAAGTCATGACAGTATTACTGATGGAGTGGTCAAGTCGCCTCGCCCTTGCTCCTGCTTTTTCATATTCAGCCCTTTTTAGAAAATTCTTTACATGCCTTCAAGGTAAAGTCCTTATTATGTCTAGTGGTCTCTATTCTCACAAAACACACCAGAGTTTTTGTAGCTTGAAGAAAAGGATTTTTGCCTCGACTACTTAAATTCTCTATCTCAGAGATTAGATTAATTAGAGTTGAGTGCACGTTGAATGTCAATAATAGTAATTCAAAAGAAATAATAAGAAAGGAGACGCAACTATTTTTGTTTATAATTAGTTGTAAAAATCTGAAACTTTCTAAGTTTTGGTTTCGTTTTCCCAGTTATTCTTAAAAGATGGTTGGACTCGATTCTTGAACTTTACACTGCATTCAAAAAAGAGGTTTCTTATGTTTGTTAAAATGTTTCTTCCTTGAATTCCTGAAACATGTCAGTTTAGCCCGAGTTAAATTTTCTGTGTAATTTCATATGGAGAACTAACGAAACATACAGATGTTACAGGAAAACTGTTACAGTTGTAATGAAGTATAAACGGTTTCAGATGAATTCCTTCAAATATGTTTTCCCGCTTTATGAGAAGCGGTTTTCGTTGTTGTGATTCTGACATCATATAATGTAAAATCAGGTGAAAAAAATACTTGGTTTCAATTTACTGAATAATCGTGGACATTAAATGAAATATACAAACGTCATAAGATGAATACTTCATTTGTCTTGTTGAATTGGTCGGCATCTATTCAAAAGTACAAAAGTTAGTACGACACAAGGACATTTTTGCTTCCATTCCCTTTTCTATCCAAGAAATAAAATGGGAATAGCTTATTTCGGAGATACTAGAGAAACTAAAAATTTTCTTGTAACTTGATCGATATTGTTGTAAAGTTCTCTGAAATTCTAACCATAAACAGCTAATAGTATCTCAACTAACAATTTTAATGAGCTCGCTAATTTCTTCCAAACAATTTCCTAGTAGTAAATAATAATCTAATATACAATGGGTAGACTATTACAAAAACCTTGGTATCATATTTGATGAAAACATCAATTTTACTACTCATATTAAATTCGTAACTTCTAAATCCATAAGACGCTAGTTTTGATGGTAGAGGAGCAATGTAGAGCGATCGCAAAGTTTTTATTTGCATGTATGGTAAACGCTGTTGAAATTCATAATCTCCTCACTGCGTTGTGTGGAGACAGGACTCTTGCTGACAGCATTGTACGGAAGGGCATTCGTGAGTTTACTGGTGGCTGGCTGGCAATCAATTGAAGATATACCAAGATTTTTGCCACCAGCACATAAAATACCTAGGTACAGTTCGTGTTGAAGCCATGGTCATGGAGAATAGAAGGAAAACTGTCTAGGATACCTACAACTTTATTTGAGCAATGTTTTCGACGGTGGAGGTAATTATGGGGCGTCCAAACCTTGGGAAATATTTTATTGATTTCCTATCAAAAGTAAATTTACTGATCCACTACCAAACAGTACTGTCAGTAAAAGCGCTTATAAACATCACTCAATTGAATAATATTAAATATCGATAGCTTTTCTCATTGCGTGTCGATAGCAATCTCTGTAACTGCATGTTGCTCCTATACTTTGAAATCCATTATCTGACTGATTACAAAGAGAAAAGTGGTGACCAAGACAAATGTAAAAGTTCTGTGTTGGCGATTGCCAGATGTTATATTTAAAATCCTAGCAACCATCAATGAGCATGAAGCTGCGTGCCTCGCAGTGGTGATATAAAGTCCTTTAAAGTAACACCATTTTACCACAAAAGCTGGGTGATTCTCTTGTGTTTATAATACTGATTCCTGATTTTTTGGGGTGGAACAAGAGGTAATCAATAATTCGAAAACTAATGGAAATATCATTCAAATTTAGTCATACCCAGACTTTTCATTTGTATAATCTCACAAGGCAAAAAGTCACCCATTCATTGTGACTATCTTCTTTGAGACATTTTCCGAATTTGAATTCAACTTTATGGATTTTAGTCACCTCAGTCTCAAGCCGGGAAGCGGGGGAGATGATGTTGGAAGGTAGTCGGTCACGATTTAGTTAGTAGGTACCATCCCTACATTGCGCTTTCCGAAGAAATGTGATAGTACTTATATATTCAGAAGTAAAGTTATCCGACTACATTAAAATAAATAACTTAAAAATAATGTTATCTGGAATTTCTGACAAGATTATAGATTCTCAAAACAAAGAATATGCTTTATTTCACAAATTAATTATCAATTTCTGTTTCTTCGATTATATAATTAACTGCGTCTTATCAGCAAGTACAGACCATTAACACAATCAGAAAAAAATAATTATTAATACTATAAAGTTAAGTTTCAATACCGAATAAACTTCTATAGCAAGTGACAGGACGAGCTAAGAAGAAATGTAAATTGTACTCCACGAAAATTACACTCGCCAAAACACACGTGGTACCACAACGAAAAGAGAGACATTTTTTCTACGGTTGCTATTTAAATAACCTTAATAGTAAGAGACAAGTTACACAACAATCTTACAATCCAATGACGTGGCGTCATACGGCTCCGAATTTACTTGTTCTTTCTAAAGTTAACACCGGTTTATTTTGTATGGCTATTATTATATTTATATTACAACTATCAGAAGATTATTGTCATTCCAAAATTACCATCATAATATAACAAGCGGG
>JAGDQP010073116.1:0-10423 GCA_022664845.1 Lepisma saccharinum | reverse complement strand
TTTTCCATCTGTTCGGGATCCCATCCTCTTCGACGGGCACGGGTCTGTCTCTGGGACATCTGAAACGATATATATGAAGGATTTCTAAACAAACGGAATTCCTTTTTATGACACTTACAAACATAAAACTTCCTAGTTTCAGGGGGTCCGAGTTTGGCCTTTCATATGGATCCGACTTAGGGCACCTTGTTCATTATATTTCCTAGCCTATAAACTTAACATTAAATAAACAAACAAACAACCCACTATAATAGTTTCGAACTACAGCACTTAAAGAACAAGAAACTATAAAACCTGTTGTGACTTACCTTCTACTAACTAAAGAAATTCCAACTTTTATGCTCCGCTACAAAAACTTGCTTCCCGTGTCTATTGTAACATTTCCGACTATAAAGGAGATATCTTTTCCAGAAGTTTTTCTTTCTTTCTTTTGTACTATTTCTTCAAACTTGGACATTTTTCATGAACCTGATAGATTTTACACTCTGTAGTTCTAACATTGCGTTCACTGCTTAGAGAAATTATGAGGTTAAAATTCGAAGTAAAAATCCTACCAACAGCTAATGCAAAATATGGGTTATGAGAAAGTAAACTTTCCATATGCTTTGGTGCCGATAATTTTGTTAGCCAAATACGAAGGGAATCGAATCATTAGGCGAAAGCTTTATTAAACAATAAAAAACAAAGATGCAGAACTTTCTCTACAAGCAGCTTAGTTAATTGTTTTAATAAACCGTTTTCTTAAAATAAAGTTGATTGATTGTAACTCACATCAATTATGTTTATACTTTACATTCCTTTTTTTTCTAAAGCTTTTTCTAGGAAGAAGAGGAATCAAAATAGCTGCTTTTCATAAATTCATTTGTTTTATTCATCCTTGAAACAAAACGTGAGTCACTTTGTCAAATAAATAATTTCTATGAAAGATACTAAAATATTTTGATTTTGAAAACATAAAAGCAACTAAAATAGTTTATAAACTTTTCTTACGGGAGACAAACATGATCGAGTCCATGTCTGAAGGATATGACTTGGATGCTCAGTCATATTAACTGGTTTAAATCAAATAGATTTTCAAGTACCAAACACACTCCTTTAAAAAGGAACCAAGTAAGTGTATACAATAGAAAAAGTTTTTAATTTACCAGCAGCAGTATTCTTTGTTTACTCGCAAAACCCTTCATGTCCGGAGTAGCGACTCATATCCACTTGCATTTAATCATTTTCTTATGAGAATTCATGTTCTTTATCAAACTTGTCTTAAGGAGGGAAAAAGAGAATCACTATTTGAGGTGACCTACTTTCCTTACAGATTTTTCAAATCCGAAATTGTTTTCATGGATGCGAGTGTACCTTATTCAAAGACAGGTAAACAGTAGCTTGCTACTTCAATAAGTGAATACTGTGCGGGGATAATTTTTCGTCTACTTCGAGGAAAGACAATAATTTATATGTGTTATACAGTACACTCTCTAAATCGAGCAAATCCGAGAAAACCGAATAAATTGTCTGGTGTCGGATTCATACGCGTAGGTTCATTACGACTTACAGTAAACATGGACGAATTAAAACTCTCCATAGTGATATAGAGTCCACTGATTTGGACAATAAAAGACAAAGAGTTAATAAGCTAGAACAATTAGTTAAACACAAAATGGACGTGACTGTGATAATTGAATGTAAGAGTGAACACCCTGGCACGTAACAGATCTAGGTGCGATTTCCATTTACGATTTACAATATTTTGGTCGTGTTTCAAATCTTATACTTATTTACACAAAAAGAATGAAGTGTAAAAGGTTTCAATAAGATCCGTATCGTTTAATCTTCGTTCGTCCAGAATAAGACATATCTCTTTACTCTCTAACGTCCATTCATTCCCGTTGTTGTGCAATTGAAAAGTTCTTAGAAAACGGGTGTACAAGTTAAAAACAGATTCCCAGTATACTTAGCTAATGTTTGACTGTGGGTTTCACTAATCTTTGATAATAATTTTGCGAAACATAAGTAACTTTACGAGTCTTAAAACTCAATAAATTCCTTAACAAAGATTCATTAAATTCTTAACGAAATTCAGTAAAACCCGCCATGACTTAATTTTTATATTGCCCAGCTTATGTTCATGTTCATGACATGCTTTTACAACAACAATGAAAATTCACTCACAATAGTATTCTAGCGAAGTTTACGCACAATCTCCTTTTAACCTATAGGCACTTCTTCCCCATAGACTATCTATGTTTCGTACGATTCTTTGAATCCCATTATCTATGTTTAGGGATGGTTCGTTCTCTGGATAAAATAAGATATCTCAAACATTATTGTGCTAATTGAAATAAAGTTCTGTACTAGTTTGATTTCCTTTATTAAGTGAATGGAACAAATACGTGGGTAACAAATTTTACATCATATACAAGATTTTTTTTTACAAACTGAAAATGCAATTTCGTTGTTCACTTATTTGTGTTCTCGACGCTGCTGCTACTTCCGTCTCGAAATTTGAAGCCATATTCCACCTTTGGCCATAAGAGTGTTAGCTTTAGGATCAAATGATGGAGGAATTTTTGTATCTTTCGAAACATTAAATTCAAATTTTGAGATTAGAGAAGCCAATCCTACTTTTGCTTGCATTAGACCAAATCTCATACCTACAACAGAAAAAAATTAATAGATATTTTAATTTATTTTTAGAAGTATATAAAAGATACGAGTGATATTTGAGTTAGAAATATCTTTTACATAACAACAAATACCTTATTCAGTATTATATTTTAAAGTGCTATTTTTATTCTGCTGTAAGGTTTATGCTTTTTCTTGATTATATTTTTAAACCCTGATGCACGTTTTAACTAAATCTTTCAGCGAAAGAAAAGAATCCCAAATATTACGTCAGAGGTGAACAGCAAGTTTGATGTAAATAGCTTTTTGAAGTCATTTGTCTTCATCTGCCTCAATATAAACATGTGTAGGGTGGTAACATAGGGCACCAACAAACTTCGAGAGATGACCACCAAACAATAAAGTTTAAAAAAAATCTTCCTCACCCGGGTAGATATTTTTCCACGTTTGTGAATTATAGGATGCCGAAATTGTGGCGAAATAAATTTCACACCTGCATATTTCCAACACCACTAACGCTATAGATGATATATCATCAAAGACTTCAAACCTTTTCTACTCAAAACACATATTACATCATTGTGCAATAGACTCGCCAGAGATTCCTCAAAGGAAGTAGGCGATTCCAAGAAATCATCTGGAGTAAAGGTAGGTCTAAATCAGCACCACTTCCCGTGTAATTCTTACTCCTCTGTAGTTGTATGAATGTATGGAATTCTTATTCCTTATTGTTATGCAGTCAAACATTTAAGAAAATCGTTCAGAATATGGAATCTATTTAAGATCATGGTTGGAGCAAACAAAGTATTGTTATCTGCTGGGAATGAGTCACATTCGTACTCATTTTTACCCACTTTTACCCTACAGAATTTCTGAGAATCTCTCGCATACCCAAATCACAATTTAGAATATGCATTTTGGATACAGCAAGTTAGAAGTTTTTATGATAACCTGCAGCATCAGCTCTACCATTAGTGGCGTTGGAAATATGAAACTCTGAAAATCATCTTCGGCAGCTGCTCTGAAAGGCGGCTAAATGATGATGACTAACATCGTCCACACCGATGACTAGGTGCTTCCTGTACTTTTTGATGTACTGCTCAACCATGTCTCGAAGTTTTTTTGCATTACGTTACCTTCCTGCTGAGTAATCACTTCCGTTTTCGCTGAATGTTTATTAAAACTAAATATATTTTTTTTTCAAATTCCAAGAAATATTATAAGGTCGAGATATCTGCACATATTTTAGTCATTATAAACAATTTAGACATGCTTTATTGTAAGACCACAATGTACTTTAGTTTTCTTTCATCGTGAATATAAACCATCCAAGTTACTATATTTCGGAAAGTAAAAAGATTTAATTTTACCAACATATTTAATTTAAAGTAAACAGAACGATACATTTTTATAAACACTTAATATTGTCTATGATGTCATGTTTCAACTTCCATAATATCAAGCAGGGTCTGACCAACTGGTATCTTGTATAGACATAAACAAACGCTAACACTATGCGAACATCACAAGAAGCAGAGTTGCCAATGAGTACACTCAAAGAACAAATGGAGTGCAATCAACTAATTACAGATGTGATTACTAATGAGCATGAAGGAAATAATTCTGTTTATCTTATTTCTCCTTCTTGTTTTGCAGAGAATCTTAACAATTTATTGCAGGACTCACACTTTATTGCTAAGTGGTTATAAGACGACGGTGGTTATTTACTAAGTGGTAACCAGAAAAATCTCTGGTTATAAGACGACGTGCTGTAGCTCTTATACTAGTGAAATAGTGAAAGCAGATTTTAGTGTTAGTTTTTTGAAAATGAACGATACTTGGAATATTATTTCTTATTATGAAGCCGAGCTATGTTGTATGTATACACAACTCACATTGGGGGCCAAATTATATCCCCCCACTTGACAAACTTTGCTTTCTTAAAACTTCAAATGTGTGTATCGTGGCTCTTCAAGGATAAAGTCATGCTAAGCTTTGGTTTTCGTTTCGTGTGCCTTTCATTAATTTCAATTTAAATCAATTAAACCCCTCAGGCAACCCTGGTTGCTCCCTGGATGGCAATTCTGATACAGTGGTGGAGAATATTGCAAGGAAGCCAGCCAGGAACTTGTTTTGAAGGTACCATTCTGGTATTTGCCTGCTGTGATTGAGGAGAAACGCTGTAAAACACTCCGGCAGGATGGGGAGTCACCGGTATCGTTCTACGACTTTGCGATTGTTAAGCCAATACTCTACCAACCGAGATACGGCCGCCCAGTCTGATTGTATTTAAAAATATACTCTTTGACAATATTGATCAACAGTAAGCTGTTCAGGATTCTACGTCAAATTGCAAGACTTTTCACACAAAAACAATTCGTTTCAGAAAACCGTTTCCACGGTAAAGATAAATCAATATTTAAACTTATATTCGCCTAAATTATGAAAACAGGTGAATCGGTCCAAACGTCGTATGATTATTACTCTCAATAATTCTGCTTCATTAAAACTTTATGTTTGAACTCTGTTGGCATGACAATAGACAATTTTACCGTCCAGGTTTTAGTAATATTATGATTTTAACGTTTTTATCCTTTGCCTTGGAATAAAATTTAATTTCTGAGCACAAATTATCGTATCGCAAGAACCATTGAACCGATTGCAACCGCAGTTAGAAAGCATTGGTTTCGGCTTATTAGCAATATTTATTTTTAAATTCATGCCGTTTCGATTTCGATTAAATGTGACATAGTAGAGAATATTTCTCTCTCAACGTTGTAGCACTGTTAAACATTTACCTTAAATACCATTTCTACGGTAACTGACACTTATTTATTAAACACTTTTTGGGTATTATATGACAACCGAGTTCAATCAAATGTGCATGATGATAAATAACATTACTCTCAAGGCATCAGTAATACGGAAATTTTAAGTTATTTACACTTTCCATGGTAAAAATACTTAATTTTTAAACATACTCGTGTATTACATAAGAACGGTTAAACCGAATCTAACTAAACTTGCTACAATGCGATTGAGAACTAAAGGTATTAGACTGTTACGATAATAATAATAATAAAAATGCAGTGGAAATAGTTGTAGTATTAAACATAGTATTAGCGATAATAGTAGTAAATATACTTAGAAGTAAAAGTAATAATTGTGTGCTTGTAATAGAATTAGTAAGAAAACCCTAAGAGCCCAGGACACTCATTGACATAAAATGGATGTAGATTCCATATTATAAATACTAGTACGTCTATTGTATGTCCATGGATATACATACTGGACATGATATGGACGTCCAATGAACGTACAGAATATGGAAGTCCCGAAGAAGGACTTCGTGAACGTCCAATAGATATCCAACAAATACATGTCCCGAAGACGGACATGTACACTCTCACTGGATACCCAGCAAATTAATGTCCCGAAGATTGACATTATGCACTTTCAAGGACGTACAGAAAATGATATCCATTGGAAGAATACTGTCGACAACCACTATATGTTCAACAAATAGATGTATCGAAGACGGACATTGTGGGCATTCATGGGTTGAACATAGAGATCTATGGGTTGAATAGTGTGGACGTCCAATGGATGTCCATAACATGCATGTTCCCAAGACGGACATTGCGGAGTCCAATTGCAATCCAAAAATGGATGTCCATGTGATGGATATTGTAGACGTACAATGGATGACAAGAAATTAGGCTTAGTTTTCCATCGATAAATTGTAGTTTATTGCAGGACGTTCAACGAAATAAAGTCCGTAAATGTTTGTGTATAACGTGTTCTCGTGTGTAATGCGCATAGTAATCTTTTACATTAACTTGAAGGGGAGGAACTAAAGTAATTTCTTTCACTAACAGATTTAATAATAGTACCCCAAGTTAAAATGTTCTTGATGAGAAAGTTGTGTCATCTTTCTTACACTGAATGTGCTAACTGAAATGGGGAAAAAAATGGAAATGGAAATGCTGCCTACAGTGCATTTTTAATAGAGGCCTGGTAAATACAGTATAAATCCAGGATAAACAAACCGGGAAAAAAGAAAATTTCACACACGTAAGTGCGTAATTACGTGTGCTTATTATTATCCCACGTAATTACTTCCACGAAGTCCATGACTGTGTTTTTTGTTTACAAATAAGCGTAACATTCTCCACAATTACAAAACGATTTTTATAAATATATATTGTGTAAAACACGCAGTCCAAATCTTCATTAAAACATTGTATGCATTTTCCACGAGCATATATGGAACACAACGAGCATTTCGTTTGAAATATGCACAAAGCTAATTAGACAATATTGAAGTTTTAACGATAAGTTCCCATACGGTTCCATGTAGCTTAGACAAACTAATTAGGTGCGGAGACGAAACGTTTGAACAGGGTTGGTGGAGAATGTGCCTCGTACGCCACGCAGATATGTATCTAGAAATTGGTTTCAGGAGAAATCAAATGGCTTCCGGGGAAGGGAAGGGGGATCCAACGTGTGTCTGAGAATGAAATATATATTATTTACATATAATTACATAACGTACATAACTTACATGTATTTACATACACCTAAGTTAATACTAATTTTGCATAAATCTCTGAATTTCCGTTTCTGATTATGTCCAATTGACAACACCGACTAACGAATACGATCATTCCGTTTACTCAGTCTTCGAATGTGGTGATATTACTGATATAAAGAAGATATTAGTACTGATTCAAATAGAAGTTGGAGATATACCAGCTATGGCTTTATGTAACACTGGAGCTAGTCATCTTCTCATGAAGATATCTTTTTCTTCGACAAGCTAAAGAAGTATTTTTCGGCCGGACTAGATGTTATAGGAGCACAGAGTTATAAGCTTAAATCCGTTAACGGAACAGGTGAAGGTAAAAGGGGAAATAAGTGCCAATATATAAGTTGTAGAGTGAACCTTGATATGTTGGTGATTAATTAAAGCCCTTTCATATACGCGTAATACTGGGTCAAAATTTTCTGGAAAAGTACGTACATAAGTATCAACTACCAGCATCAACAAGGTGTAGTCGAAAGAAATTATAAAAATATTTTGTGTAGCTTGGCTACTGAAACTTGTATGTCATTACCAGATTCCAAGGATATCAGTAATGGAAAATCTTGAGGAAAGACATCTCTACCAGTTAGTCAGAACTAGTCCGTTGATCAACTCATACAGCGGGAGGAAGCATTACTTAAGTAAACACGATCCAACCAGACCGAAAAAAATTTGGAAGAAGGAAGTATCCACTAAACAAAAGAATTACACAGATTATCTAATGGCTAAGGTTGACGCATGAAACGAACAGGAGGAACAGGAGATAGAAGAAGTGATCTACACTGGAGAGCCATCCCAAAAGCATGCAAGTAAGAAATAAAAGGAACTACAATGTAACATGAACCCTGCCTTCGTGTGCAGTGATAACACTTGTGAAAGGTGTAATACAATATTTCTATCGTTTAAAGAGTTCTTCTCTTTAGCTTTGCAGAAGATTTCCTAAATAATCTAAGATGATTCTAGTAAAATGTTAATGATCCCGTAGCAAAGTGCTGCCTAGTGAAAATACTAATGATTCCCGCAGTGAAATTATTAGTGAATCCCCTGTAGTAGTGGAGCTTTTATAATCACAAGATTCCATAGAAAAACACAAGACAAAATGTTACTAGAAATTTGCTTAAAATTTGTAAAAAAAAAATCCAAGCCTTGCACTCTTAAAAAATGTTTGTTCCGCGGAGGGGCATATGTAACGTAACCTGCCCGTGCCTGGTGATCATGTTTTGTTTTTTAAGAATATAAGCAGCAAGATTATTAATTGTAAATAGAATGTGTAATTGTGAATTGATATACATTGTATTGTTATTGTACCGAGTATACTAGCAAATGTTTTGAAATATATGAATAACTATGATTTAAAGACTTTCAACGGTTTATTCTAAAAGACCATACATCAAATACATAAAAGGAAAATATACATGTTCTAATGAGTGACTGAATATTTAATGTTTTGAAATGAGATACTTTATTGTTCGTGCGATGTACACTATTTGTGTGTGGATATTTAACTTGTTTACAACTACTGTAAATCTATATAAAGGCTTCTGAACTTATGGAAAATGACTTCATCTTAGGAGCTCTACGAGGTACTTACAACTACAATAAAATGGTATTCTATAAGAATTTGAATTTCATTTTACCCTTACCTGAGTATAGTATAGAGCTTGTGATATTCTACAGGACATCTAGAGCACCAAGATAGGTTCGAGAAACAGTTGAACTTCACGAGATATCTGATGACCTGTTCGCTCGTATGTTACAAGATATTTAAATTAGGGAATAAATCACAAGACTCTGAAGTGATTGAAGGCCTAAGAAATAGTCATCACCTGGCCTGGTACGTAACATTACAAGTTGGTCTTTGAAGTAAATTCAGGAAGCAATTCTTTGAAGTAAATTCAGTTTCTTGTTATGAAAGATATTTCCACTTACCAATACAAATTCTTGGACCAGCACCGAATGGAAGGAAAACATAATTGTGTCTCTTCCTCCTGTTTTCCTCGGTAAATCTTTCAGGGTCAAATTTCTCTGGATTTGGGTAGTATCTTGAGTCTTGATGAAGGGAGTATATAGGTACGAATACTTGTGTACCTTTCTCTATTACGTGTTTGGATTCTGGTATTTTGTAGTCCTTACGACAGGCTCTCATTACAATTGTTCCTGGCGGATACTTCCTTAGGGATTCTGAAATATGAATGAAAATAGATTTATGCCAAAATGTTCTGATACCAAATAGATATATCACAATGTTACAAATACATTCTAGTAACCTTTCATCGATTATCATTATAGAAGTTCAGCTGTAGCCTGCTAGAAATGATGTCCTAAGTGGACGTTCTGGTGATGACGTTTTAACAATCTGAGTTTCTTCTTCTTACGCTCGGTATGTCCGCATGGGGATAGATCCTGACGTTCCTTAATTAGGAGGCGTTAAACGAAACTTCTTAACTATTCGGACTAACTTTTCGTACTTTGCTTAGCAACCTTCTTACATTTACTTCTCTGTTAAAAAGGAAAGAGAAGTTATATCTTCATCTTGAATTGATTCAAAGAACTGAGCTGCGGCTACATAGAGAGATTATAGCTTATGTGTTATGGCTACTATAGCAGACAGTTATTTAGTGTAGTTATGAAGGTTAGGTTAGTCCGGTACGTTTCTAAGAGCACTATTAAGGTCGTCTGTCGGAGTGGTAAGATGACGCTTGAAGAGCAGTAGACATGTACTGGACATGTACTCAATTAAACTAGAGTAGACATGTACTCTGGTACGTCAAGCTTACGGGAAGGAAACAATGTAGCGGGTACTACCCGCAAAATAACAGGGAATGTAAATGTTCCTTTGACACAGATGCGAACTGGATACTTGCCTGGTGTTACTGATGGAAATAAGGAAATCTATAGAAAAGAGACCGGTGTGAGGGGGATTTGAAAGATGTACATCATGCAGGGTTCAACGTAACAAACAAATTCTAGCTCTCGCCTAAGGGATCTTGTTATATTCCGAATTATCTTTCTGTACATGTCACAAACATTAACGCTTCTACTGTGATTAGGGGTGGTTCATACCTAACGTAACTACTCAAAGAGAGAAGAGGGTTCAATCTTTGTTTATATTTGCTGAAAATGGTGATTGATAATTACAGCAATGTATACGTAAGACACATTAGGTGAACGCGACATAGTGCATTGGAATGTGGTCGACATGTTCCAGTAATTTAGTGA
>JAGDQP010073115.1:0-10424 GCA_022664845.1 Lepisma saccharinum | reverse complement strand
AATGGTAATATGTTGTTATTCATAATAAACTTTGAACTTGAACCCCATGACATGTTTGTTTTGAAATGTTTTATGGCCACTGGGAATTTCTTTTGTTATTGGTGCAATACAAGAAGCAAAATTAATTGTTTTAACAAACGTGTAGAGCAGAAGATTGCAACAGTGGCATATTCTTTTGTTTTAGTTGGACCTTGCAACAGAGGTTTCCCTTCCTTTACTTTAGTACTTGTGTAAGTTGAGCTACATACTTAACAACTTGTAAATAGTAAAGGAGGTAATTCTCTTCATTTCTTGTTAGGAGGAATTTGTATTTAGCTGCCGATCACTGTATTCAGCGCAGAATTGTTTAACGGCTACTTCAAGAGAAAGCAGCTGTCTTTACAATAATTGAATCACCTTTTATATGAACTGTAATTATAGTTGGAACAAATTGCCTGTATTCTTAGAGTAGCGCCATTAAAGTTGTAGTATTGATTCTCTATGTTGGTTGAAGCTTTATTAACTATTTTGGATACATATTCTGTGACGGTCTATTCTCCTTTCTTATTAAGGTGTACGAAACATTAATCATATTGGCTGAAGTTCAGATACTTTCCCTGACTTGTCTAAACTACCACAATCTCTCTGAATGAAGTTAGTAATACTATTCAAACTATTACACATACTCCAAAAGCCGGCGATTTAGTATAATTATTGAGTTTAGTGCCATGTTACACAATTTTTCATTGTGTCTGATAAAATATTTTTTGACATCACTACTCATTAAACATTGCAGCTTTCTTAATGTTTCTTTATCGAACAAACTCGATTTGTCTAGTATTAATTAATAAGTATCTGAAAAATGTATATGTATCCAAAATTGTGAAACAATGGTAAGAACTTTTCAGCGATTGAAACCAATTACACTTTACTCAAAAGGGATAACATATATAATACTAAAACGACGCATAATACTTTAGTGTTCAGTACAAAATGGAGTCCATTAATATCTTGTTTCAGCACAAATAACCAACTTCCTAAAGACTTAAAATGTAATTGAATTAGTAATTGCAGAAAAGACGTATGTGATATTTTTAATTGTTCTGAGTTACCTACATATTCTTATACAGAATTTCTAGACACGCTTTTGGGTGTGTAATGCATGTGTTGTGATTTCTTTCCTGTTAAAACAATAAGTCAAAGTTTATATTTGTTGCAGAAACTACATACGTACACATAAGTAGCACGAGCACGCGTAATGTTTCTGTAGCAAATGGAAAACATGCTCAGATGGACGCCATGACAATTCTGGCAATTGTGTTTGTATAGCGGTGTTGTACATGCGACACACTATTGTTGATTATTGGTCTGCATACATATTGTGATACATTTAGTTATAGTTAAGGTCTTGAGTAAGCAGATTCAATGCAAGTAGTCTTTTAGTAGGCATAATAATTACTCGAAAATGTCAAGTAAGTGTGATGAAGGAAACTTTCCATCAAAACGAAACGGAGTTGTTCATGCAGAGACATACAAGAGAAACATTATTTTAAAAACACAAGACTTATAAGTGTGTCATATAAATCATACACACTAAAACCTCTTTTATCCGGAACTCCTGTTTATGCGGAACGATTTCTTAAAGTATTTTTTCGTCACTTTCAATGTTTACAACTGAACGAAATGTAATGTTTATTTCTTGTATACTTATTCTAAATACTTTAGTGAAGGACTAGTGTACGTAATTAATATAACGTACTCTTCAATGTTTAATTTTAGTGATACATATTAAAAATACTATTCTTCGAATGGCAAGCCTAATTTTGTCTGCTGTAAAATAAACAATTTTTTTACTGCATTTCCAGGCACTTATAACATGAAAAAGGTGTAAAAATGGCTTACCGGAATTTCATTTATCCGGAACGGGTCTGGTTCCATCAGGTCCTGATAAACAAGATTTTTGTGTACAGGTAAAGACATTTCAGGTACACATGAAGAGATATATTAGTACAAATGTACGTCAAATTGCTCCATTACAAAAAGGATATGCAAGACAGACGCATACTTACGGAGCTATATAGAGAAGCGGGAACCCAACAATAGCACTAAAACTTAGAATTCAAATATAATTCTCATGAGTACAGAAAGGTATTACTCTGCTATATAAGCACATATTATGTAAAACAAAGTTTCTGTTCTTTAAGAAGTCCTTTTATCTCTATTAAAATTATCAAAATTTATTTGAAACTTTCATTTACTGCAGGAAAAACACATGCGCATATTTTTTTATGTTTATTTCCCTCCGTTTTCTACAGTTTTTCGAATTTTAACTCGTTCGTATAATACTTTATAATATACAGGTATAATAAGTTTAAAGAGTAACTGGTACTATTATAATACAGTTTTCTGTTATTTTCTCAAAGCTTTGAAAATGTCCCATGTATTGTTCCAATTATTGCAGCTTTAACTCACTGATATCCAAATATGGTATACAACGGAAATACGTTTTTCTGTCACGATAACAAACTGGTGATAATTTTAAGCTATAACATAGAGTAAACGTTCAAAGGTTTCTAAACGTTTTGAGTATTTTCTCTATAAAAAGTATTCAATCTTATTCAACGTTATTTGTATTCATTTCAACATGGATTAATACCAGAGATATCAACCATTACCCATTTGGGTAGTTATACTAAAATTTTAAAGGAATAGTATATTAATATATAAGTTTTCCAATATCCAATAATTTACTAAAACTTATTTGATTGTATTTATTTGATAGAGAGTACTACTTATTTAGTTGGTTATTGAACACAACAGATTAATTATCTAATTGCGGTGTTCAACATACATATATCATTTTCTACACACACAGAGCTATAGATATAATATGCATATACACTGTACATATTTGGAGCTGCGTGGTGACATTCTGCATAAAGTATTCATTATGTTATATAAGAATTAACATATTTATGTTAAGTATATCAACCTCAGGTTAATCTTTTAAGAACACAATTATATAATCAGTACATTCTAGTAGTAGGCAATATGTTTAATATTTTGGTTCTTTGAGCCGAGAGATGGAAGGCAGCATTACGCAGTCGAGTAACTCTATGCGAAACATATAGGCTAACTAAGATAATAGAGTTTCTGAGTGGATTTTACTGTTAAACGTTTATATAGGAAAGTTACAAGATAATGAACACTTTCGTTTTCAAGAGATTGTAACCTGTCTAAATACTTTTCGACTTTAGAATATATTCCTGTCTGTTTGTATGTGAAAAACAGTACAAACTTAAACTGTAGAATTTCAATTTCCCGAGAGTTCTTCTGTGTATTGGGATGCCATATTATTTAAGCGTATTCTAATTTTGACCTATTATACGCAATATATAAAGTTTTTGGAACATCAATATTCGAGAAATCGCTTGCTAGTCTCATTACGAACCCAAGTTCATTAAAGCTTCGCTAAAACACAACTTATGGGCATTTTGAACGTCAGGTTTGATTAAATGATCAACTAAGATCAGTAATAGAATAGACTCAAACTAGTGAGGAGTCACTAACATTGCATTTGAATTTCAAATAATTTGTTTTTCTCGTATAAGATATTACAATCTATATATTAAAATTTATTTTTAATGTTTAATAATAGCATGTTTGTTTTGAACCGTTTGGATACTGCATTAATATCATTTTGTAAGAAGACAGCGTCCGATTCTAAGGAAATACTACAATATATTTTAATCATGTGCAAATAAATGTTGGATGATGTCATAGGAGCAGTTAAGTCATTTGAAGATAACAAAAACAAAGGAGATCAAAGGTCCTATTCCTGTAGCACCCCAGAATTTACAACATATTCATCGGTTATAATATTTTTGTAATGAACGTGGTGTTTATAGTGCCACAAATAGGACGCTAGCAAGTGGCGAACTTTTGAGAAGTTCTAAGTCACAAGCTTGCTAAGTAGGGTGTCAAGATTAACGACATAAAAGGCTTTCGAAAAGTCTGTGTAAATTATCTACTTGTCTAGCTAAACAATGTATAGCTAGACATTCAACAAGGTTACTTACAGTCTATTTATTTGGCAAGTAGTAAGATGAAATTTATTTCACAAGCATAATATTTTTCTCCCAAGCATGAGATTTTTTAAAATTCTATCTCACGACTGCCTCAAGGATTGAAGTCGCGACCCTTCTTTTTTTTTCAATTTATATTAACGACTTGCCTGAAGTGCGTCACTACATTCTAAAGTTAATACAAATTGTTAATACTTATAATACCAGTTTCTGCACAACAATTATACAAGATCATACAAAATTGTTAAATGTAAGGATTTGTCTTCAATGTTCAAAATTATTCATACTACTTTCTCTCTTCATATAGTGTTCTTCTTTTAGTACTATATTTATATTTGTGTCTACTATCTTTATTATTATTATTTGAGTTTATAATTTGGTATATTTGGATATTATTTTATTATATTATTTATCACAATTGTCATTAAGTATATATTATGGGTGAAAGGAGGATAAATATCCATTACCTTCGAAACAACCGAACGGCTTTCAACGTTTTCCATTGTTTGGTAGCAAAATTAAGTATTGTACTTGAAATTCCGCGTAATTATGTAAACTTTCTGATATACCAACTTCACTGTACGCGTGTGAAAGTGCATCATTCGATCAAAAACACAGGTGGTACAACCATCACTTATCTGTGTTCACCTTTCTCATATGCACTATATGATCAAATGTATGCAGACACCCCGCGAAATGTGTGTTTATCAAAGAAGGCGACGCAGTACTGCCATCTTCCTTGTTGACCACATGGTCAGCGATCGCAGTAGTTAGAAGACAATCAGAACGAGACGGTCTTTTTAATTGAAATGGTTTTTCTGAGGAATTAACCAACAATCTACGTTGTCAGGTGATTGGGTGCTACTTGTGTAAGAAGTTTGTACGTGAGATTTCCCCCCTGCTGAACATGTCTACTGTTTCCGATGTTATAGTGAAGTGGAAATGTGAATGGACGTGTACAACTAAACAGCTTGCAGGCCGACCTCCCATCTTGACCTCCAGAGACTGTCGAATTTTAAAGATGCTCGTACAGTATCATTATCAATCATCCATCGCCACCATCACATAGGAATTCCAAACTGCCTTAGGATCTACTTCAAGTACCATGACTGTTCGGTGTGAGGTGAAGAAACTTGGTTTTCATGGCCGAGCAGCTCACCATAAGCGACATATTACACACGCAACTGCCTCGCGTGGTTTAAGAAGCGTCAAAAATGGACCATTGAACAGTGAAACACCGCTGAGTAGAGTGATGGATGATGGCATACAATGTGGCGACCGATGGTGTGGTGTGTGTGAACAACATCTACTAGCCCGTACAGTGCCGTTTATAAAATTCGGTGGTGATGGGGTTCCAATTTGGTCATGTTTCTCCTGTAGTGGGTTTCGCCCTCCCCCCTTCCCCCCGCCTTTGTTGCTTTACATGGCAATGTCACGGCACAAGGTTACGATGTCATTTGAAGCACTTTCTTGTTGAATCATTGAACACCAATTCGGGAATGACTGTTGTGTCTTTTAACACGACAGAACACCTGTCCATACTAGACTGGAGATTGTGGGGAGTGGTTTGACGACAACAATGTACCACTAATGGATTGGTCTGCGCGCAGTCCTTTCTTGAATCTGATAGAGCATCTCTGGGATGTTTTGGAACGGTGACTTCGTGCGACTTGGAGTCTCATTTCCCTGGAAACCTTCCTCCATCTGATTGAAAGTATACCTGGGAGAGTGCAGGCTATCCTCAAGGCTAAAGGTTTGAATATACGCCTAATAAAGTATATTCTATTTTATTCTTATTATTGTGCTTTGTTTTTATTTTGCTCATTGAAATTGCCATAAGAAAGATGGACTATAACCGAAGATGTTATTCAATATCCAAGTTTCCGTAAAGTTCAAGAACCAACTACTAGTGCATATCAAGTACTATTGATTGATCTGGCGGATTCTAAGCTCAGATGTACTCAGATAAAAGTTGTAAGCTCAGGCGGTATAAAATAACCCAGATGTAGTAATAAAATAATAAAACATAGAAGATGCCAATTAAAAGCCAAATATTTTCCAAATTCTAAGACTTTCCAACATTTTTCTTCATTTGATGAATTCATATTATCTGCTGCATGATCACTGAAACCCACTAACTTCAAACTTTCGATCCAGAGTCTTCTGGCTTTCTCCCTACTTTTAGAGGCAGGTGATGAGTATCCTTGAACACTTCCACTATTCATGGAAAGAAAAAGAACAAGTAAAGTAAGGATTGTAGACACTAAATGATATTTATATACATTAGAGATAATAAAAATTACCTAAGGAGAGCACTTCAACTTATTCAATGGTTTTGAAAGTGTGGTATTTACAGAACATATTTACGATATACTTGCATTCTTTTCAAGGGCGGTAGAGGACTTTACTGCAAAATGTTTCCAGACAAAAGAAGTAAATCTGATTTCTAAAAAGTCATGCTCCATTTTTTTAAACCAACTTTTGATCTACATAAGGCACTTCCGGTCAATCCCAGAAGCTGCAAATATCACCGTTTAGATCACACACGATTTAGTTATCTCAATTTTCGTTATTTTTAGCAAGAACTTCACTTATCCCAAACACCCTGCAAATAAAATCTTATTCAACTAATAAGTTTGCACAAATTACATTTCTTACCTGTAATACATATGAGTTTGTTCCATCAGAGACTCGTTCACAGCGCAGAAAATAATTCCTTCTGCTCCTTGCTTTGGAGTTTTCATTATCAATGGCGAAACAAAGGGGTGAGACAAACGCAGAAATGAAATATACATGGATGAAAATTGATATGTCAAAGGGGTATACACACCACCAGGGTTCACAGCATAAGTCAGTATTCCCGTTCCTAAAATATGTTTAAAAAAATCAGAATCCAATTAGAGCAATAGGAAATATTGTAGTACGAGTGGATAAATATTGAGGTAAAAGACAATTTTCTGTTTCTTTCATATCAGAATTTACGAGTTCTAATGATAGACACGTATTGTAAAAAGAATTTTATTTCTTATATTAATCGATATTAATGTGATATAAAACAATATTTTTATTAAAATTTGTCCACTTTCAGCAAATTATAGACTGTTTCAACAGTGTGGCTAGATATTTTTCGCCAGTTGCTGAATGCAGTTATAAAAAGTAATGATTACGTGTAATAACTTTGTATTTCTCATGTGTACTCTATACTATAGTAATTAAGCTATTGTACATCGAATATCTAGTAAACCCGTTGAAAAAAAACTAAGCAAATAGAGTACTCCAACTAGGAATGATATGGGATTAGTTAAATTCTTTTATTGCTTCATCGCCATTTGGGTGACGTAGAAACCAAAGAACAAGGTTCTAAATATTTCTTAATTTGGGATATTACTTGATTGTTGTCGGAGTTTTCAATTATAACTAAACACATTTATTTATTTATAATGTTCAAATTTACAAAGGTGTTTTACAATGTATATGGACAATTGCATTTCTAAATGATTTAGGACATATATATCAAAATTATTGTGAACTCTAAAGAGTCAGCTGGTCCATATGTTGGTAACGCAATTGAGGACATTTGGCTTGAGAGGACATCTATTAATGACTTTCCACTAGTTCGAGTAGATTCTATTACTGATATTGATGTAACCATTAAATCTAACCTGTCATTCGACATGCACATAAATCGCCTTGTTAGCGCAGTTTACCGGAAGCGCGGGTTTCTAATGAGGTTAACTAGCGATTTCTCGAGTATTGATATCTTAAAAACTTTGTATACAGACTATGTTAGGTCAAAGTTAGAATACTCTGCAATAATATGGGATCCTAATACACAGAAGAACTCTCGGCAAATTGAAACTATACAGTCTAAATTTGTACGATTTTTGACATACAAAGAAACTGGAACATATCCTAAATTTAAAAAGTACTTAGACCTGGTAAATAAGTACAGGTCTCTCTTGAAAACAGAAGAGTTAATTTTCTCTTAACTTTCCTACACAAACACTTACATAGTAAAATCGACTCAGAAAGCTTATTATCTGAATTAGGTCTGTATGTACCGCATAGAGTAACTCGACCACGTAATGCTGTCTTCCACCTCTCGGCCCAAAGAACTAAAGCAATAGACATATCGCCTATTAGAAGAATGTGCTCATTATATAATTGTATTCTTAAAGAATGTCCTGAGATTGATATATTTAACATAAATATGAAAGAATTCCATTCTTATATAAAATAACAAATACTTTATGCAGAATATGTTACCATGCAGCTTCAAATATATATATTACATTTATGTGTGTATGTAGAAAATGTAGTATGTGTATGTTGAACACCACAATTACGTTATTAACCTGTTGTGTTCAATAAATAAATAAATAAAGTAGAGTTGAAAACAAGGAAACAGCCATTATAATCAGGAGTTTATAATCATGAAATATATTCTGGAGCCAGTGATAATCTCATTGATTCGATTGCAATGCTATATTTGCCACTAGAAATCTAGAAAGTACCACCGAATACTTATTTAAGGTCTGTTTATGGAATCTGACTGCCTATCATTGCTAAACTAGATATACTTAACTTCTAAAAGAAAACTAATGAATTAATAAAAGAAACATTTGCCATAATTGACCAATAATTGAAGATGTTATTAGCAGAAACAAATTAAATAAAAAATACCATAAATCCATCTAAGATAAAATTAACCAAAGACCTGCAAATAGCAGAGAACAAGTGATACAAACAAACAACCAAGTCAATCAACGTTCTCAACTGCCACTGGAATCGAAACAGTTAATTACAAACTGTGAATATAAGATAAACCAGCAAGTTAGTATGTCAGAAAAAGAAATAGAGGAATCTAAGTCAGAAAGAGAAGGCGGAATAGAAGAAGACAATAATAGATCAAAAGTAGATGAAGAAATGAGAAATGAATTTCAAGTATAGATATTAACAAAGCAAGAGAAGACAAAAATATAAGAAAATTTTATGGCAATTCTTTCTAGTCTGGTTGAAGACATTACAGTCGAAATGAAAAGGTAAATCTATTCCTAAAATAGAATAGAAATGCGAACAAGCGGAAATAAAAGACAAGAAAATTAATAGTATGTAAGTAGTAGTGTTGTCACTTGACCTCACTTTCTTGAAAATAGCACGTTTTTGCCATACCTCGCTGATAGCAAGGAGTCGATTTTCCAGGGCTGTATGATACGCTGTGTCGTTGTGTTTCTTTATAATGTATAAAAGCCTACGGCACCTTTTTTATTCCCTTTGTGAAACGCTATGAGCATATTTCGCATCCCCTATTTATAAAAGGCTACGGCACCTTTTTTCATCCCCTATGAAGCTCTTTTTGCAATTTTTATTTAACATAGCAGAGATTACTCCCTCCAATACTATGAAGGCTACGACTTCTTTTTTCATCCCTCATTTCATGAAAGGCTACGGTACCTTTCTTCATCCCCTATTTAACATATCAGAAATTACCTAACCCACACATTTTATAAAAAGCTACTACCCCTATTTAATATAGCAGAGGTTATGCCCTCCAACACTATGAAAGGCTACAACTCCTTTTTTCATCCTCTATTTAACATAGCAGAGACTACACAGGATTTAACCCACATAGTGCACAAGGCTACGAAGCTACAGAGGCTACTATCCATCCCCTATTTATCATAGCAGAGATACTTAAAAGGCTACGAAGCTCTTTTTCAACGTCTGCACAGCACCATAGCAGAAATTACACAGGCAACGGCTTTGCAAACACATAACAGAGATCACATATACATTTTCCCAACCCCTACGGTATTTTCGCCCACACCTAGAGATTACACAGGAATATATGCTAGTAAACCAATGCACGATACCAAGCTCTTTTCTAACCCCTACAGAGCACAGGTCTAGGCTATTTACGAAGCTCTTTTTGCAACCCTTATTTCCACCCCCACATAGAGATTACACCAGTGCACCATAGCAGAAATTACACAAATACACAGGAATATATGCTAGTTAACATAACCCAAATTACGAAGCTCTTTAACATAGCAGCAATTACAACAAAAATCTGAAGTCAGTTTTTATACCACACCCTAGGCAAAGGTCAAATATTTTAACAATGTATATTTCGTAAACGGCTGAACATACTGAACTTCTGTATCTGCATCTGAAGTCCTGTTTCAACCATCAGAATCTAACTAATTCTGAAGTTTGGTGATGATCCGAAAAAATTTTGGCAATTAGGAACCATTAATCCCGATATCTCGAAAACGGCTCAAAATATCTCAAAAAATAAATCCAAAAATCTCCTCTTACAAAGCGCTTGTCGATTTTCATCATACTCTACCTAATTCCGAA
>JAGDQP010073112.1:0-10424 GCA_022664845.1 Lepisma saccharinum | reverse complement strand
TTTTCGACACACTAGAAGAATAGAAACAGATGAGTTGAAATATGTTTCTTATGTATGAATATGTTAATACAGATTGTTTCTACTTTCGTGTACATAGCTAACTGCAGTGCTCAAACGATTGAGGCCCTTCATTCTTATAAATACAAGCAGGATTAGCCAGTTATCATCTGTTTCATGGAAGTCATACTTTATGTTAGCTACTTCTGTTGTGTGGCGTTAAATGTAGTTCCAATGTTGTTATTTTCATAATTTCGGATGCATGCAAGTATAATGAAATAGTCAAGCAACGGGGTGGCTCATGGATCAAGTTCAGTTTTGGTCACCCAGCTACTGAGCAATACGTAAGCTTTATACCACTCATTTCCTTGCAAATAATTTACTCTGTAAATACCAAGCGGTACACAGCAACCCAAATTCAATTTCGAAAAGCCATAATAATAATTTATATAAATACGTAATCGATTAACTTTACACACAGGTATGGCGCCACATGGGGAATATCAGTGGCGTCATTTCGTGTGATGAATATCACGTATTTGCTACATAATTAATGGAAAAAATCGAGGGGCGCTAGAAAGCGTAGATAGGTTAGGTAAAGCCAGGGTAATTATTTTATCATTATACTTGAAGCACATCACATTTAACAGGCCATCCTTGTGTTCAGCTCCAACCCGGAAGTAGCTAATTAATTGCACGTACTTGTTGCAAATTCAGTCTCATACTTTCATATCCTATCTTTCTCCTGTGAATTTTACATTTTTTGGCTTACCTAAATTGAACTTAACACGGGACTGGGACACATTATTGAAGGGCGTATGCGCGTTCTTGCACTCACATCATCCTTGTTCCATATTGTTCATTGCACGGATCCGAAATAATGTAAATATCAATTACAAGTACATTCAGCGCCGCATAACAGAAGTAGCTAAAAGTAAGAAATACTTAATATCAACAGGATGACTTATTAGCAATAATTAAAGGAGATATACTCGACGGAAAAGCATTCTTTGTACGTAGTATGAAGAAGTCTTATCGTTATGCTAACTTTTCCTGTTTACATGTGAACATTTATAATACACGATCGGTAATGTTCACAATACTTTCTTTTTTACTCCACATCATTTCCCCTCCCAAAATATCTTAAATCGACGTTTCTGGCATGTACTACCACTCTCCGAAACAGTTTTGTAAACTATATACAGACACGTATTAGAGAAAAGTATTCTCCTGAAATTATTTAAAAGGAATTATGTTAATCGTTAAGACGACGTGTACAAAGGAGTAGTAAAGCGACTTCGTGCGGTTTTTTTTTTACAAGATTGCCTTTCTTTTGTACGATATATATTTAAAAAAACGATGATCAAGTGCGTAATTTATACCTTAGGCCTAAATACGTAGCGCACACATCTACTTTTCCTGTAAAACCATTCTTTAGAGCGCGTCTTCTTAAGCATATCCAATAGGGCCCTAAACATACTCGAACATCTTATTTACATTGCCCGCAAAGCAGGCAACATTGTTTGTAGATGTTTTTTATCTTTAATACTATTGAAATGCATTGTGCCAAGTTGTATATTTCATCAAGCACTTCTGTTTTTATGCTTTCCATTTCTTGTTTCCTGTTTACAAACTTTCGAGATACACAATCACTATCGGACCGTTAAATATTTAATCGACGAAAATCTGACGATTAAAGTTAACGACAGCTTTAACAAACCGTTAGCGTTAACCGATGTTGATGAAACGGTAATTTCTCCTAATCAGACGTTAAATGTGCTTAACGGGTTGTTAAATCTTTAACCAGCGTTGGTGAAACCGGCCGTAAATCTTTCAACGTGTTGAATCTGTTGGTTAGTTCTATCTCGAAATTCTGTTTGTTTTTCGGTAGATTTTCTAAAGCTTTAAATTAGCCGTTTCCCTCTGATAATATTCTTCCTCTCAAATCTTGTATTTAGTTTCAACTTACGTCTCATCATCGTATGATCACTCGAGATTTTGAAACTGTTGGGAACAGATACGTATTTAAGACTTTCTATGTTATTCGATAAAACGTAGTCTATTTCGTTTTTAGTTCCCTTTGAGTCTTTCCATGTCTTCTGAGAAGTCTTCTTGAGAAAAATGTATTCGAAATGAACAGCCTGTTGGTTTTTGAAAATTTCTCTAGCATCTCTTCTTTGTTACTTTTGACAAATCCCATTTTTCTCACTTTCGCGTCCCAGCTCGTCGTAGTTCATACTTTCGCATTGAAGTCACCAATTACAGTTTTATCATGTGATTTGCGACTATCCAAAATCTTCTGTATCTCCTCGTTCGACTTCCTCTTGTTGATGTGACGTCGTTGGATGTTTGTGCACGTGTATAATTTCCATTGTGAAAATCCTTAGATTTCTGTGATCCGTGTCTTCAAGTATTTATTATAAATCCTTTGTATCTTTCGGTTTGTCATTTCTGTTTCTTTGACGTAGAATGTGTGTACTGACTGTAGTTCCAACTATTCTTCATTCTTTCCCCACATTTCTGACAATCCTATGATGTCCCACTTAATCTTTGCTAGTTCATTCTCCAATTCCTCTTAACTTGTCATCTGCAAGTCATTGACATTCGTTCTTAATATTTCATTCTCAATACGAAATAAAAACTAACAGTTGCTAACACTACTTTTATTGCAATAAAATGTATAAAGCATATATAAGAGTAAATCATACAAATGTTTCGGTTGGAGTAGGTTCTGTTCAGTAGAACACGAGAGCTAACATGGTTGTATTTGAATTGAACAACTCACCTGCAAATCATATAAACCAATCACCATCATCCCAATGCACTCTGACGTCAGAGCAGCCAGCCCGAGAGATCTGCTAGGGGCGGAGAAGGTAGTCTTTTTGACGGGTTTGCCAGGTCGCCTGTGTTTTTCATTGTGCATGGAAAAAAGAGGTACTGTGAGACAATCAGAATTTCTATCATATTTATTTTATAATTTCTCGTTAACACGTTCACTTGGATATGTTACTTTTTAGAAATTTTGGCTAACATCTGAATAGGTTTTCTTCAAAAGGATAAAACAGCTGAAAAGAACCTAAACTGAAGTTTCTTCGTGACGTCTCAAAATGTTGTCCATTAGTGGACTACCCACCCAATCCTTAGTCACCTAGAACCCCTGTGGTGAGGGACCTGGGTTTTATTTTTTCACACAAGAAGAGAAAAGTGTTTAGGGATTGTCAAGCAACTGAAAGAGTCAATTTTAAGGAGCAAGAGAGGGAGGAAGAAAATCAAACTTAAAAGAAAAGAAAGGCAGTAAGTGAAAAGGCAGAAGTGAAGTTTTATCGTTAACCTTAAAAATTTAAACAAACATTTAAAGCTTTCTAATTTCATAAAAATCATGATAGAGCTATGAAACAAAGACCATTTTTTAAAGGAAATTTTAACTGCTCTCTTAGTTTGGATGTACAATGCAATGTTACCAAGTTATTAATTATCTTAATTTTAAAGGCCCCTTTTTCTAAGATGGCGACCAACGCTCCAGTTGGATTTCCGGGGACTTTCGATATGTTGTTTAGGACGTTGTTCTGAGCATTTTGGTAAAAAAAAGAATCTACTGGGTGGGAATTAGTTCATCTAAACAGCAATTTTTTGTCTAATTTCAGTGGACTATTTCCAACGTCACGCATCATAAACCCACACTGTATTTCAGGCGCACATACAAGCTTCTAGCACTTCACTGCCAACACTGAGTGCTGGTTTTCACGGGAACCGAGCCCCTACCGCACTCAACGTGCACTTTGCTCCGAAGGACTCCAGTTGCTCATCATTGATATAATGTTATAACAAGTATACGCCCTTTGATGTAATACAAAAATATACCAGAGGACGTCAGAAGTAAGATATGTAGCAGAAATATTTGAACGTTGTTTACAAGTACGTGACGAGACGAAAGAAGCCATTTGAAAGGCGTATTCTTGCAATTGGCCGGCTGGCTGAGGGATTAAGGCGCTGGTACCGGATTCAAATCTCCCTGAGATTAAGTTTTTGACCTCTTTTTCATTTATAAGTAATTAATTACTTTTCTTTCTTACTACTTAAGAATAAATGCTCCTTTTTGAATCTTATTATATTTTCAACATTTTATTGCGTTGTTTTCGTGTTCGAGAAATGAAAGGTTCATGTTTACATTCCCATGGAAATGGACTACCATAGCTACCATCTTTTTTCGAGCGGAAATTTCTAATCTTTTCTAAAAAAAAAACAAAAAAAACACTCTAAAAGAGTGGTCCCTCTTTCCGCTCTCAAGAGATTAAATATTCCGCTCAAATCGAGCGAATAAAATTAAGTTCACTAAAAATCGTGAAGGACCAGAATTTATATAATGATTTTGATTATCTAACTATCTTCTATTGTCTTAGAGTGTATATACAAACTGACTCAAATAATGGACTTGCTTTGTTCCTTTTTCTTCGTTAGATAAAGTGAATTGTATGGGAGGTAACAGCAACCTTTTTCTTCGTGTTAATCATCACAAGTACTGGTTCGTTGTTTTAATTAAAACGAAGAGCGCTACACTTGTTGCTGCTTTGACCTTCACAACGCAAATTGTTAGGCGTTTTACTAGACAGCTGTTAAAATAAAGTGTTTTATACAACTTTACATTCCACACGGCTTCTGCATATCGTGATATCCTACCATTCAATTTTGCATTACGTAAGCTAAGTAAAGTACTTAATTTTGTTTCTAAGTACACGTTGAGAACATACAAAATGTTAAATGTGAAATTATGGCCGTTGAGAGCAAACAAATTAAAGTCATTTAGTTGAATTCTTGAATTGTATAAGACCTTTGCGTATCGCATAATAAGTGCCATGAATTCCAATAGTTGATGTCTTTGTGCGGGTATTCCAGTTACCTGTTTGTCGTTACCAAATTGTAGTACTTGTTTTACAGGATACGATTATTGATAAAAGATCGATTATGTAAGGAATGAAGAAAGTAGCATTTACGATATGGTGTATTTTAATATCATCAGGTTGACAGTGTGAAGCATATAACGTAGAGATGCCAACTGTGAATTCAAACGTTCAAATTATTGGTTTTCCTCGTTTAACCATGTGTAATATTCACAGTTTGCAACACTGCGTTCTGTGTTTCACATATGAAGTGTATCAACATTAGAGGCTACCACATATCCAATAAGCAGGCGTAGTTGCACGTGAAATAATGAACATTATGCCGGGTTCCAGGTTAGCAACATTGATCAGTTTTGCCAACCATTTAGAAAAACACTAAATTTTCCCAACTGTTTCCATTCCGTTATGCTTATCTACACGAAACCTGGGGTAAACATTACTCGATACGATAGAAAAATACTGTTGGTGTTCTCTTCCTGAAGCTCACCAGTTACCAGTGTTGCCAACGTACTTTAAAATTCATTTCTTAAATTGCTTTCATATCGTTGACCTATCCGCTTTAAACTTTGCATTAAAATTATTCGGTACAATAAAAAAATTCTGTTGCTGTCCCCATTCCAAGCACCGACAATTGTAGGTGTTGGCAACCTATTTTATAGAAATGAAAGACTGTGTGTCTGAGATCGATTCACCAATGGATCGATTCGTCATTGTTTGTAGAATTGCAAGCTGACTTGTTTCTGTTAAAGAATGGTTATATTTTTTTATAATTGTAAGTAAAGTAAAATTTTTTCCCACGAAAGGCAATAAACTACATTATGTGTTTCTATTTTCGGGCCTTGTTTTGCAATTTGAAAATATTAACTAGATCTAGGGTTTCGCTATTAGAGGAAAACACACATAAATATTTGTCTCAAAAACTCTTGTCTTAAACTTATCAAGTTTATGGAATAAAATAATCAAATATGCCAAAATAAGATCATACTTTATAAGACTGAAGATTTGCAATGTTCGAAGGTAATTTTTAAGTCACATGTTAATGGTAGTTTAGAGTTACTTGTTATAATGCCAAGCAGTCCCATTTACTGTTGTTAGCATTATCTAAGTACATACATGCATCCATTAGCAACGATAGAAAATCAAGCTATCCATGTTTTAGATGCTTTTTTTTTTTCATTATTGCATTGTTCTGAATCAGAAACCTTGACAAGAAAAACTGTAACGAGGAACTGGAAAGTGGATCAAGAACTTTTTCTGTATAAACAAGTTCAAAGGTTAAGACTAATCAGGAACAAACACTTATCTCCTCTTTCTGAGTTTTGGAACATCTTCAAAAGTGATAAAGTAGTTCCCTCTCTGCATGTGTGTGACTCTTCTTTGCCCATATACCAACCACTTACATGGAACTACCTACATTGCCATTTCTGGAATCAATTTGTCTTGTTTTAATTAATTTCTTGATTCTATGAAAAACATTATAAAGAACATGTTCATTACAAGCTCTTTCCTCATCTCTTGAAGCACTAACAAAGTATTTACTATTTACTCAGTGTGTGCGATTTAGAAAGTATGTAAACAGTAAATAAATAAACATCTATACATTTTTTTTGTACAAATCTTCCCTGTAAGTGTCTTAAGTTTTGTGTACAAAAAAAAAATGTGCAAAGTCTGTGCAAGAGGTGCCGAGAATTCGTCATTTTTAAAGGTAATTTATTTTACACTTCTTTTTCGGCGATTACTTCTATATACAATTCGTTTACACATTTAATTCAATCTTTTTCTAGCCTTGAATTTGTAAGGGCAACATTGTAATTTCGTGCAACGAAAAAAAATACATGAGAAACATACAACGGTAGTTCTGCCATCTATCTTTAGGGATCGTTGCTTTGCCCTAACCTTAAGATCATTAGCCTACAAAATTTGGAGAACTTCCCAAAACAATGCCACTTTTTATTAAAAATAATTATGTACGTGCTAAAGAATTCCCATACTTTTGAAAAATAACTCTGCAAGAACAGACATTTTATGTGGAAAAGTGTTTATGTCTTGCATTGTGTTTTTGAAGAAAAACAACTCAAATTAAGCAACATAATTTTAAGAAAATTTAACTAGCTTTCAAACAAGAAGAATGCTGCAAGCTTCTAAAATCATCATAAAGTGTAGACACTTTACGACACACTCGTTTAATACATTTTTATCAACCGACCCAGATCAGGTTCTAATTAGATTAAATAAGCAATTGCACAGAGTAGAGTTTGGATCATCACTTTACTTCAAATGTGGAAGGGAAGAACAAGAATATCAACACCTATTAGCACATTGCAAAAAAAAAAAAAAAAAAAAAAAAAAAAAAAAAAAAAAAAAATAGAGCAGAATCAACAAAGACGCTTTGGAAAATGTAGTCTCTAGTCGAACCACTCAAACTACGTATCTAATAATATATTTTTTTTAACAACAACATTGACAAACAACTTTAAAATATGCAAGAATGAACACAATAAACTAACAAAGGAAACCAACTAACTAAAGAAGTAGTAGTAGTAGTAGTAGTAGTAGTAGTACATCCCCTAAATTTTCAGATACACCCCCCCACCAAGTAAAAATAAACCCTGGCCTTTGATGTAGAGAGTCGACAAACCATTTTCGACTAAGCAAACAATTATCATAGAAAGAGAAAGAGAGAAAAATGAAATAGGAACAGAGAGAGAGAGAGAGAGAGAGAGAGAGAGAGAGAGAGAGGAAATTTGGCTGAACTACAAACTAAACTTATCATGATTAATTGGTGGAGTATCGTCTCGTCTAGGTCCGTTATTCAAATGACACTAAATGTAATGAAAATTCTAGGTCCCCACGATCAAGCTAAAAAAAATGGCAAGAATCGACATCACAATATTATAACATAAACAGATACTGTAAACCTTGCACGAGCGACTGCCCAATTCCAGAGAAAGGTTGCCCAAAAGGCGTGTCTATTGAGTTCTCTACTGTTCGAATGACTGTTGGGGACCTTATTGCATCTGGCGGGAACAATTACATGGCGTGAAAGATGATCTACGAATGGCTCCTCCAACTCAGACTCAGTAATCACGACGTCGATTTCTGTATATTTCACAATGTTGGGCAAGGCATGGAGTCCTAGCCTTCCATTCACACCGGCTAACAGATTCTCCAATTTGAGGATGTCAACCCTAGATCTGTTGTCTTATTGACGAATGTAGTGTATCAGCCTCCAATGTATGTATCTCGTATGTACACTCGTGTGTACAAACGAGTTCTCTGTATATAGGAGTTCTGTAAGGCTGTCAGGTTACCGTGTTTGCTCACTATCTAGATTTTTTATTCTCTTTTCGCATGTGAGAGTTGGTATACACTTTGTGTGTATTATGTGTACACCTCCTGTCAAGTTTCAGTTTACTATATAGTAGAGGGTGGCCTACAACTGGGGTGCTCTTTGTAATACCGCCTCTATTGTTCGCAAAACGACCATGTTCACCTGTCATGTAGGATTATTGTACACAATGGAGAGATTAATGATGTGAGGATGATAAATGATCCTACGTGACGTTTTAATCGGCTTATCTCGTCACTTTTGACAGGTGCCGTCAGTTTGACATGAACAAAGCGGTGCCGGTACAATGGTGGGTGACGATATACTAGGGCATAGAAGACCTTACAATGTTTTGTTGAACAAAGGAATCTTGCCGTATTTGTCCTACTTGGTTTAATGCCTTCTATTCATTGGGAAATGCTATATGGTCGTACGTGAAGGTGTAATCGGCTTAGCTGCTCACTTGCGACAAGGCAGTCAGTTGACCACGATGAAAGGCAGATGGAGAGAGATTGCGATAGGTTTTGTAAAGATTAATGTCACAATGGGTTCGTTAGATGCTAGCAATGGTTGATAGATGATGTCCATGTACCTGTAAGACATGAATATAACTAGACGTGACCTTAGAATGAGACGAATACTTTAATATCAGACGTTGGGAATGACGAATGGTTTATTGGATGTGGTATCTGGACAAAGCGGTGTTAGGAAGGCAGTTGTGTTTGAAAAGAACATGAGCTTCAATGACAAGATTAAGGTCTCAGAGGAGAATTAATGTTTCGGATGAAATATGACAATGCGAACCGTCATGGTTTAGGAAAGGATGTAAGAATGGGTTTTAATTTAACTGAGCGCTTTGAATTTCTATAGAATGATAGATCGATTGTCAGCGGGGCAAGTGACAAGGCTTGACGGATGAAGCATGTACGTATGATTTTGACTTGTTATAGAACTAGGCATGAAAAGGTGGATAATAAAGATTTGAAAGAACGCTTTGAATCTTTGCCTGAACAATGGTAGAAGGAGAAGGCGAGCCCAATCTGTGCGTGCCTTTTGAAATAGAGAAATGGATAATCCTTTAAAAGACGATGTCTACCTGACATGTAAGAATATTGTACACAATGTGAGGATTTATGATGTGGGACTAATAAATGATTCTGCGTGACGGTTGAATGGGCTAAGCTTGTGACTTTTAACAGTAGCTGTCAGCAGTATTGTTAAGAGTTGTATGATGGATGACACAGTTGAAGATGCGTAACAATACATGATGTTAAGAAGCTACCAGCCATAACGGTTGGTCATGGTATATAATGGAATGATAGATGATTTGAAATTACTGGTGTTGTCAAGCATATTCAATGCCTACAATTGTCTCGTATGGTAGGTGTAGAACCGATGTCAGTTAGGATGATAATCCATCATGCAATTCTAAGAGCGGAACCTCTCTTTAGAAAGATGGTCGTAGTGACGCCTTGTCTGTGGTGCACAAAACGATTTCTTTATCTCTTTATAAAAATAGGATTGCATAAATAGCGAGCCAACAATGTACGGGAGTAGCATGATTTTGAAACGTGTCAGACCCATCGACTTAGCACGGAAGAAGACATCGCAACTGAAATTGAAAGAACACTATTGAATCACAAATACCGTAAAAAAAAAATGGGACGTCATACGAAGTGTATCATCAATCGGTCCGCTTTGCAACAAAAAAAAAGTAGGAAGAGAAAGGATGGTAGCTGGCAACCGGGAAGGGGGACGGTTCAGGTAGCTTCTTAACAGGATGGGAGGAGAGAACAGAAAACGTAAGATTCTTAACTAATCAGAGACAGGATGGTTTGAGGGGGAGTGGCCAGGAAACAGGGAAGATAATGTTGAACGTAAGCAACAGGCAGTTATTGTGAGACGGTTAGTGAACTAGTGAACAGTGATAAGAGTGAACATTGGAACGGATAGAAAACAATACAGAGGTATGTAGTAACAAATATAAGTGCAACGTAATTGTAGAATGTTTCACAAGGTCGGTTGCAATTACCAATCCTAAAGAACAGATGATAGTAGAACGTAGGTTGACCTGAATTCGAGTTAGGCCAATTCGAATTTTTCAAAAGTTGGGGAAAATGGACAAGTGAATCATGTACACTTGTAGTTAATGTACATGCGTGGAGGAACGATGGTAAACGGATTCAGAATGTACGTAGTGG
>JAGDQP010073110.1:0-10424 GCA_022664845.1 Lepisma saccharinum | reverse complement strand
CGTGGAACAGGAGTGTGCAGTGGCTGCAGCAGACGGAGGTAGTGTAAAATGGGAGACCTCTCAGAGTTTCAAAGAGGGCAAATTGTTGGTGCGCGGTTATGTGGAGTGAGTGTGACGGCAGTGGCTAGTGTGTTAGGTGTGTCGCCAGGGACAGTGTCGAAGGTGATGACGGCCTACACAACACACGGGAAAACCACATCGGGGAAGCGGAACAGTGGGCGGAAGAAAAGCATCAGTGACAGGGCACGCCGGGTATTAAAGCGCATTGTCACGCGGAACCGTCGTGCCACTGCGGCGCAAGTGACGGAGGAACTCAATCAGCACCTCCCCCAACCTGTTTCGACAATCACAGTCCGCCGCGAATTACATGACATGAACTTACGGGGTCGTGTTGCACGGGCCAAACCTCTCATCAGGGACCAGAACGCTTTAGCACGCCGCAAATGGTGCCGCGACCATGCAACTTGGACCGTTGACGACTGGAAACGTGTGGTATGGTCGGATGAGTCACCATTCACCCTATTCCAAACCACGGGCCGTGTTTATGTGTGGAGAACGCCCAAAGAAGCGTATGATCTGCAGTGTCTCCGCCCAACTGTGAAACATGGCGGCGGCACGGTGATGCTGTGGGCCGCAATATCATGGTTTTCATTGGGTCCTGTGGTCACACTTCGCGGACGCATCACTGCCAACGATTATGTCGCAATTTTAGGAGACCACTTGCATCCTATGGTCCGGATGTTGTTCCCGGACAATGACGCCATATTCCAGGATGATAATGCACCCATTCACACAGCTGGAGTTGTTGCAGCGTGGTTTGAGGAACATCGGGATGAAGTTCAACACCTCCCCTGGCCCGCCCAATCCCCAGATCTCAACATAATTGAACATCTGTGGTCCATCTTGGAAACACGACTCCGGCGACGATTTCCACCTCCATCCTCTCTCACAGAACTGGCCGATGCCCTGCACGAGGAATGGTGTAATATTCCACTTGCTACCATTCACGACCTCTATGCCTCCATCCCACGTCGCATCAAGGCTGTTCTGAAGGCGAAAGGTGGCCCGACACCATATTAATCTGGTAAGTTGCACTTTCGTTCAGGTGTTTCCATTATTCTGATAAGCATCTGTATATATTCGATGTTAATTTATCTGGTTTTTTTCCTTCAGACATATTAGTGACCGCAACATGCAACTTTTATCGTGGATGCCGTGGGGTGTGTAGATTATTATTCCATTTTCATTTTGTTGAATTTAGGTGGGGCACTTCCTGTTTCGGCACCCTATATGTAAAATGTCCATATTTTCTTATTGTATATTTTCCTTTACACGCTGGTGACTTTAGCCGTTAATTGCTACTACCGAATTTTTCTTTAATTGTAAATGTATGTAACTGTCAAAAAACTGCTAAAATCACCCTAAATATCATTAGTGAATTATTATTTTTTGTACTTGCAACCCTGCTATATTTTCGTTTCGGTTCTAGCAATTAATTGCTAGAGTCACCCGCGTTGCGGCGGTAGGCTATCGACTCAACGGTCCCGGGTTCGAGTCCCGGCAGGGGCATGGGTGTGGATTTTAACACTTAACAGCTAAAGGCAAATCGTGACGGGCCGAAGTCCAAAGTTACTAAACTGGCCCATATAAAAATAAAGTTTTCGCACAGATTGACGGACAGACACCTTGAGTGGGATTAGAAAGTCCCTTTTCTGCTATAGCTTTGCTATCAAGGGACCTAAAATTACAACTAAACAGTTTTAGCATTTCCCAGGACAGGAAAGGTACATGCTTAATAGCATTTATATCTATCTATATATTTTCGTGCTACTTTGAAAACATCTTTAGTTCCACTAACAGGTCTGGACGCGAAACATCTTGGAAACATGTTTCCAAACATTGTTTCTGAAACATGTTCCCATGTTTCCCGAATGTTTGCAAACATTTGGAAACCGCGGAAACATTTTGTAAACAGTTTCCAGAAACATGTTTCGATGTATGGACTTGGCTTTGAGTTAAGAAAAAGTACTCTCAGAGTCCGGTCATAAAATTAAGTTTTTTTTATAAATTTAATTTAAGTTTTATTTTTCAGCTAAAATTATTATTATTTGAGTGAATTAAATTTGTGTTACAATTCATGTTTTGTTAAGTTAAATATACACATAATTGTAGTAATGTTTAATAAAAATTGCCTTATTTCAGTACTTTTGTCTGCCACTTTATTTAAAATTATTGTTGGATCCTTGTAGAAAAATTGTTCTTAAAACACTAGTTAGTATGTTTGTGGAGTGTATTTGGGTTTCCAACCATTTTTAAGGCCGGAAAAGGGAATTACGGACACATATCCTTTGTCGTAGTTGCATTTTAGCTCTTCTTTATATAAACTGGTACTTAGAATATCCTTCTACTTTTTTATCACTTTAAAATCTTATCTCATTTTGTCATTTGGAATCCCCAGGATAATTTCTGAAATCAAAATTCACTCCATTAGATTTCAAACAACATAATCATCTCTGTGTTGCTTTCCTTCTAAATTCTTCACTTGGTTTCATGTGAAGAAAAAGTTATATCCCGCATCGGTTTATAGTTTCGTTGTTCTTTCAAGACTAATTTCGTCAGTTCCCCTTTTCTTCTACAGCAATATCATAAACGTCATGACATATAATGGACGTCACTTCTCTCTTCCTAAATTATAAATTTAACGGAAGTTTCTTTTAAAAATGTGACAAATCTTTTTTGTTCGCTTCCGTGACTTTGAAAGACATCCAAAAGAACTTTGTTAATCTAGTGAAGTGACGTTTTCATTGACGTAACAGTGTAATATATAAGTGGATCTTTGTTACTGCCGTTCTTTTGTTTCGTTATGGGGAAACCCTTTTTGTTGAGACATCAGTAATATGTCATTGCCTGTATAATCAAATTCTCATTTCTAGCGTAAATTATTGTAGTTGTCTGTTACTCACCTTTGAGTACATTGACGCTTGAATTGTAACAGAGATCGTTGAGTGTCCCCACTAGACGAGTACTCGTCACCTTCTAGTCGAAGGGTAGCGGATTCGATCTCCTGTGGGAACGCATTGAACAATGTTAAAAACTTTCGGTCAGTTGCCTGGAAAAGTCAGAAAATAGTTGACTGGAACGAGACTAACAAAATCCAGAAACCCTTCAGTTTAAAAAATTATTCAAACAAAGAATTCTTAGAAATTTGCTCTACTATTATGCAGGTGCACATTGCGACTATCATTGAGCTTCGGTTGCAATCCCGCTCAATAGTAGAGAAAATTTCCTCAAAGTATTCTTCGCTTTTTGATGTTTGTTATTCACGTTCCATTAAACCCAGTTTCCTATTGTTTTCCAAGCAACTGGCCGAAAATTTTTAATAGTGAATACAGTGGTTCGTTTTCCATTTGAAACTAGGACTCCAATTGACAGAAAGTTAACAGCAGCTTCATGTGATAAAAGATAGTGACAGGCCAGAATTTGATTTTAAATTTTATTTATGACCTGTAGACATCTCAGGCTCAGGTTGGGATAGGGTGGAGAAGGTGTTGGAAGATAGTCGACCAGGGTCTAGTTAGGGTGTATTGTCCCGGCATTTGCCTTATATGGAAAAGTTTCTACCATGATGGGTAGCCTCTGGGATCGTTCACAGGACCTTCCGAATGAAAGGCCAACGATCTGGTTCACCTTCCATACGGAATTTTTCAGGTCAGAAGTAGCATTGCGAACTATGTTAAATAAAATTACTGATATCCTCTTTGATAAATAGCTTTTGGCGTGAAATGATTGCATAAATCATGGGGGAATAGAAACAGCAAAGGAAAATGCAATAAAGAGTACAAGGGTAAAAAGACGTATTAAGACTTCTTCTTCTGCAGTAAAAAGTCTTAATTGGACATCAAGACTTGTGAGCAATGCCTTGAAACAACTTCCGTCGCCAAAAAGAAACCTAGACACTGAAAAAGTATTATATAACAACTTTAATAGATCAAATTATTACTGTTAGACTGATAATTATGTGAGTTGTCTATAAATAAATAAATAAACCTTGCATTTAGAAATATTTCAATAACTGTCTTCTATCCATTGTTATTATTCTACAGTATATGCGTCCTGCATTATTGAATTCATGTTGAATTGTGTGATAATGTCAGAAGATGTGATCGAATCTTAATAAATGGCAAATGATTCAATTTCATATGTTTGTGTCCAGTATTTAAGTTTAAGTACGTTTTCATTAAACATTATAATTAATGTATATGACAACTTCGAATTATTATCGTATATGACATATCGAATGCCCCTTTCTTCGAACGCCCGTTCCCTTATACAATATATTATAACCGAATGATTGGAAATAAGATATTACTTTCTTACGTAACCTAGCTGATTAATACCGTATACGACTTATTCTTTCTTCGAATGCTGCTTCCCTTTTATGGCATATTTTCTGACCTAACCCAAGTGATCGCTCCCGTATATTATTACGACACATTTTTTTGATCTAACTATATGAATTACTGAAAAATTAACATTGTAACCAAATTTATTGTATATGGTTTGACAAAATTTGAACTAATACCGTATCTGCCATATTCTTTATGCCAATCTTGACAAAAATGGTTCCCTTATATAACCCAATACTGTACATGACTTATTTTTCTTCGAATCTAAATACTGTATGTGACATATCCCAGCTTTATCTTATATGACTTGACAGAAATAGTTCCTGTTTATGGCATTTCATAACCTAACATGGAGCTTAGCCTATATGATGTTACCTAATGTTGTATACAACTTATTGAAGATTGAACACAATCCTTGTCTTTTTCTAACTATTGTACAGTTTCATGATTTAACTTAATGTATGCATCTTTAATCTAACATATAACTCTTCTATACCGTATGTGACTTGTTGAACCCGAAGTATTGTTTTTATTTTAACATAATGCCGTATGCGACTTTTCGACAGTAGAAAGACTTAATTGGAAATCAAGAATGGCGAGCAATGCCTTGAAGGAACTCCCGCCGTCAAAATAAAAACTAGACACTGAAAAGTATTATAAAACAACTTGAATAGGTCGAAAATGGACGCAACCCTTTTACTGATACGATATACCCCAGTAGCACACAAACGTGTTTTGAACGTTGACTTTTAGTTGATTTCGTTCATTAACTGTTATCGATTGAAAAAAAAATTACGTTTATTTTTAAATCATATTTCAACAAATACTTGATATTGTTGAAAAGATGTTAGAAGACGGTTCAATAAATTAATACTCTGTATCATGATGAAAGCAACTGACATACCAATAGAATAGATAAATGTGTATACCAATAAACAGCAACCACACTCTGTTTGGGCCAACTGAACATGTATCTTCATCATCCGCTTCTTGATTTCAACTTCTTTCTTCTTAACCATTATTCAACGTCGAATAAACCGTTGAACAGGCGGACATTTCGGTATACTTACAACGTATATGTGCTATTGAGGTACTTTCCAAGAGAAAACCCAAGCTTTCCACAATGCCAGTTAACACAGAGAAAAATTGGAGACACGGAAATTTAAACAAAAAACTGAGAGAAGTATTGACATAACCTGTGCAGAGGGATATCAAAAAGAAATAACGACTGCTTTCCTACACAGAAGAGTAAAATATAAAAAAAAAGAATGTAGCAGAGAAATACACATCAGAACAGTAACTGGAAAGTCTACACCGCAAACCCTAATTCTACATTTGACCGTCGTGTCCACTATAGAGATTACCAAAACTAAAATACTGGTAATATATAGTCTTGCTTGTAGTACATAGTTGAGGATTAAAATAGTAAAAACGGCGGAAGTCATCATCACCTGCGACGTCATACCAAGGACGCCGATTTCTGTGTAACTTTGAGGGAAGGGGGGCATTCAGTGTTCAATTCAAACATCTTTCTACGGGGGGGTTCATTATCCAGCTTCGGGAGTGAACGCACTTATATATATATATATATATATATATAAATCACAGCCATATTCAATCCACTAGTGGATGAGGCCTCTCCCCGAAGGGAGGAGTTGGTCTACTGCTCCCACGCTGACCAGACGGGTTGGGAGAGGAGAGCCGAAGCTCTCACTGTGATCGCCACTGTCTTTTATTCACAGCAGCTCCCCAATTGTCCTCACGATGCTGGGTCAACACCGAAATATTTGAGCCCCCATCGGGAATCGAACCCGGGACCGATATATATATATATATACCGTATATAAACAATTGACCTTATTAAACAGGAACGGTTAATTTGTCATGTATGATAAACTTCGATTATGGCTTGTGAAAGTTAATTTTATACAATAACACATTGATTAGAACATATGAACGAAAATAGTATCAAAAAAATGTAAAGCAACGCCATAAGTTTGTACATAGTGTTAAAAGTTTATTTCCCGAATATCATAAGAATGAGAGACCGATTTGTGTAACTTACAGAAAATCACATTCTCTTTAAGGTACAGGAAAGTGTACCCAAATTGGTCTATCCATACGGTGACCATACGTCACGAATTTTAGAGTAATGTCCCGGAAAAAGTATTAAAGGTCTCGAATTTCTCACAAATAGCCTATAATTTCATTTGATAGGAACATTTGAAGTACTCGTAAGTTTTACATTTGTTTTACTGTAGTTCTCCTGGAAGTTTGTAATTAATAAGTAAGTCATAAAGTAATTAATAACAGCTTAGTGATAATTAATAAGGCATTGTTATTTAAGAAACAAATCAATAACTTATTTGACGGCTCAACACCAACAAAGTACAAAAATTTAAAGTTCTGAAGTTGGTGCTTTTTCTATAATTATCCAAACCGAGATAGATTGTAATAAAACGCAACTTCTAAGCCAAACTTTTGGACTGATTCAAACTTTCTTCCTTTGTTGAACCTCAAACCACCTGCAAAAAATAAATAAAAAAAATGATGTATTAAATCTTGGTAAGACCTGTCCCGAATTTTTACTGAGGTGAGAAAATGTGGTCACCATATCTATCCATTCCAAAGAAATGTTACAGCTCGCTACAAAATTTTGCTGCTGACTGTACATTCTCTCAGGGACCCTTCGGGTCATAGACCTACCACCAGACTGAACACCAATTAGCATCATCAACAACACTTGATCAGTCAGCATCCGTACTCCAGACTACCTATCTAGGTTAGGGATAAGGTGTAGTGGAATAAAAGAGGACTTCATATCCGTGGGATGTTCACTTAATTATTGAAAAGAATAGGATATTACTAATTATACCGGAAGATATATCCCAAGGGCCAAAATGTACCACATTAAATTTTGGCAAGATGTGACAACAATTGGTTTGCTGTTTTGTTTACCCATAGTTCTCTTTTCGTAGCCATTTCTGTTTTATATGTCGAAGCCGAGACCGGAAGAACAGCCGTAAACCTCTCAACATAATTTCTAGGTTCGGAAACAATTCCAACCAATTGAAACTTTTTTTTTGTTAGAAAAGGAGAAAATTATGACCACTTGCCCAAGAGAAGAAAAATATAGCAGTTTCAAATCGTGTTTCATGCCTAAAAGAACACTGTGAAAATACGAAAATCATTGAATTTTATACCACAAGTTTATATAATTTTTAATGAAATCTTTCGAGGGGGGCATGCGCCCCGAAAGTATGCGTGGCTTCATTACTCGGCCCATTGAGCTGTGTGTTTGCCAGACAATGCACATGATGATCCTGATACAAATTCAATTCAGATTTGGCCAAATATTGTGTATTCATAAAAAAATACATATAGTCATTATGAAGGCTTCCCAAGACCCAGCTATTACAGAATATAACTATGTTTGTATAACGTTAAAATAATTCACTAAAGCATACTATGTTCTAACTAATAACAAAGTTTCTGCTGTTACTAGAAAATAAACTTAGGAAATAACAGAAATTGATGTTAGTCTATGCAGAGGAGTTACTCAGCTTTTCCAAATGTGGTTCTCCTTCTGTCCGGCTCACCCTTCCGCCGCGGTACTGCTTTATTGGACAAAATATTGTTTCTCTTCTTTTAATTCTCGGTTTTCGATCTCGATAGGCATAGCTCAAGAAGTTTCTCTCTGACCTTTATAGCTTCCCTATCTACACGTTGTATTACAAACTCAAAATTATGATATTAACGGTAAACAACAATTGCATCCAAACAGCAGTTTGACGGATATATTTTCTAGATGCAAGTCTGCTCCTACTTTTGTGAGAGTTCTTCTTGTGACTCGTTTTTCTTGTATATTTTTCTTTTTCTTAAATTATGTTTGTATATGACAAATTTTGGAGAAGAAATGGGAATACAATGGGACGGTTCATCAGCTATTCATTGATTTTAAGAAAACATATGATTCTATCAAAAGGGAAAAGTTATACAGTATCCTGATACGATTTGGAATACCGAAAAAATTGGTCCAACTAGTGAAGATGTGTCTCAGCGACCCCATAAGCAGAGTACGGATAGGTAATAATATGTCAGATAGTTTCAGGATTCGCAACGGATTGAAACAAGGCGATGCCTTGTCACCACTACTGTTTAACTTCGCGTTAGAATATGCGATTTTAAAAATTAAAGGGGACAAAAAGGGACTATCTTTGAATGGTTTGAATCAACTGTTTGTATACGCGGATGATGTAGATTTAGTAGGGGACGATATAGATGCACTACAAAGCAACACCGATGTCTTAGTAGAAGCGTGCGATGAGATAGGTCTACAGGTAAACATAGATAAAACAAAATACATGGTAACAAGCCGAAGCACAGGGAATGAAGGAATTAAAAACATAAGAATTAGGGATGAGGTCATAGAGAAAGTAAACAAATTTAAATACTTGGGAGCATACGTAACAAGCAAAAATGAGGTCACGGAAGAAATAAAAAGTCGCTTAGTATCGGGGAACGCATGTTTCTACTCAGTCCAAAAACTTCTAACATCGCGATTAATATCAAGGAAATTGAAATTAAAAATATACAGAACGGTTATTCTGCCGGTAATTCTTTACGGTTGCGAAAGTTGGAGTACGACCCTAGCAGATGAACATAAATTGCGTGTATTTGAAAATAAGGTTTTGAGAAAGATATATGGGCCGAAACGGGACGAGATGACTGGAGTGTGGAGGAGACTGCATAATGAAGAACTCCACGAACTGTACGATTCACCAGATGTTGTAAAAATAATGAAATCGAGACGACTAAGGTGGGCAGGGCATGTAGCTCGGATGGGGGAAAAACGAAGATTATATTCAATCCTGGTTGGAAGGCCCGATGGAAAGAGGCCATTGGGAAGACCGAGACGTCGTTGGGAGGACAATATTAGAAGAGATCTTCGAGAAGTAGGTGTTCGTGATGAAAACTGGCTTGATACTGCCCAGGATAGAATCCAATGGCGAACGTTTGTTACTGCGGCGATGAACTTGCGAGTTCCATAAGCCATAGAGTTAGTTAGTTATATGACAAAATCACGATCAATGATCCTTAAACAACAGAAAATGACGTTTCCATTTTTCTTTCATTCTTTATTTCCTTTTTCTTATTCTTTTCTTTTTTATTAAATGGTTTTTATCGATTTTATGCACGAAACTCCAAAAACAACACAAGCAATGCACGAATTAACCAGGGGAGGGGTATTATATGTGATGTAATTTATATAAGTACTGTAGCACACGGGTTCCAGGGAGGGATTTATCAATGAAATAGATTTGCCAAAGGGAGATATACATTACTAGAAAGGGAAAACGAATGACCATGCACTGTAGAAATAGGAGAATCAACTTCAACTTAACATTCCCCCCCCCTCCCCATCAACCTTGGGGGGAGGGCTGGTCCCCAAAGCACCCCGGGATCGGCGCCCTTGCATAGAAAGTAGGAAGGAAATAAGGTTTCGGAGAAGTATCTAAAGGTATCTGGGAATTTCCACCTTTCCATTGGATGTGCTAAATAAACACTTTTCGGTGTTCCGAGGCGACCACCACTTTTTTGTTAACGCCGTTTGTTGTGTGATTTCGGTGATTCAACATAATATGATAGTGCTGGTATTGTGTTGAATTAGCATATAAACACATCCATTGTGTTGAATTACCGAAATCAACAACTTTTCTTGTGTTGATTTAACACAAACAAGTGATGTCGTAGCCCTGGGACACCAAAAAATATTAACACAGCTATTTGTTACTGTGTACTCTCTTGCTTTGCCACTACAAACGATAGTGCTACCAGAAGGAGAAAGCCCCAACTTTCCAGCAAATGATGTTTAGTAAAATAGTAAGCCCATAAATTAATTAAATCTTATCTTAAGGAAATAGTAAACTGTAGACCAATGAACGTTCTCTAACAGTAAGTAATAAATAAATAAATGAGTATAACTTGCTTCTCTTCATGATTCATCTGTAAATTTCT
>JAGDQP010073109.1:0-10424 GCA_022664845.1 Lepisma saccharinum | reverse complement strand
TACACCATAGAGCCATATTCCGCCTCCGAGGTCATGTTTGAATACCATTTACCAAGAAGCAAGAACATTAGTTTTTTATATAAGAAAAAAAGTACCTACGGTCACCCAAAAAATTGATATAAGATGTATGTGCAATTTTATGCTATAGTATAGAATACGCCAGAGTCTGGCTTGGTGATAATACAAGGTGTATTAGAAAGAATACGTATGCAGAACTTAAGCGTTGGAAAATATTATTCCGTGTTATTGGTAGTTTGTCATTTCTGTATACGAGGTTAACAGCTTTTAGCGTGACATGCGCACTCTTACTGAAGCGTGTATGAACTATTTAGATGAACTTACTATATCCTTTTCCAAATAACTTACGTATATTCAAGGGCGCCGATCCCGGGGGGAGGACTTTGGGGGGCCCTCCCCATGGTTGAAGTGGGTCCCCCTAGTGGGGGGGAGCAAATGATAAGGTGAAGTCGTATTTCTACAGTACATGATAATTCGTTTTCCCCTTCTCCTAAGCCTATCTCCGTTTGGCAAATATATTTCATTGATAAATCCCTTCCCGAAACTCGTGTGCTACAGTACTTATATAAATTACATCACGTATAATTCCCTTCCACTGGCTAAAGGAGTTAATCCGTGCATTGCTTGTGTTGTTTCTGTAGTTCCGTGTATAACATCGATAAAGACTATTTAGTAAAGAAAAAAAAAAAGAATGAATGAAAGAAAAAATGAAAACGTCATTTTCTGTTGTTCAAGGATCATTCATCGTGATTTTGTAATAGAAAAACATAATTTTAAAAAAATATGAAAAATATACAAGAAAAATAAGCGACAAGAACTCACACAGAAGTAGGATTAGAGTTGCACTAGCAAATATATCCTTCAAACTGCTGTTTGGATGCAATTATTGTTTACCGTTAATACCGTAATTTTGAGTTTCTAATACAACAGGGAAACTATATACAGCTGCTAAAAAGTATTTGGACAAGTTCAACAAAGAGGAAATCAGACTGTATCACACGTAAAACATGGCCCATTTCGAAATCTCTTGCCCTTTTATGATAATTTGTATTCCTTAGATAGAACACGGTACCATAGAAATAACTACCACTCGATACACCTGTAAGGTAGCAGGCAACGAAAGAGTGACGACTACGTAAATTCATCACAAGAAAGTATTTGGACAACCCCATACTACTCTCGAAAGAAATGACTAGGTATCCTTTTGTGTACAAGAGTAGTCTACGTAGTGTATTGAAGCAATCCACACCACGTCAGGCAAGACAAGCTTGTTTGAAAGTCATGCTTTACCGTTGGATACATCATAAAGAAACATAAAACAGAACAATTATTGCGGAATAGAATCCGTTCTGGCCAACCAAGGAAAACTAACTGCCCAGAATGAAACCTACATTCTTCATTCTGTGAACAAATCTCAAATAATTAGTGCTAAAGATTTGGCTACTTCGCTCACCTAGAATATGTAAGTTAATGTTAGTAATTCATTGAACAACCCAAAATTCATTGAAATAATTGGGATTTAGAAGATGTGTATCCAGGGTATGAATACTGGCCACTCCACAACCCCAAATCATAACAGAAAACAGACCCTCCAACATTTTTACCAGTTGAAGCAATGTTCTGCTTTCTGAAAGCTTTATTCTTCTTTCGCAACACGTCCTGATATCCATCACTACAATACAAGTTTATTTTAGTCTCATCCTGGAAAAAATCTTTTTTCTTTTTTCAAAATTTCAGGCACTCATATTAATATTTCTTGGAAAATTAGAACTTCTTCTTTCTGCTTTTTTCTGATATGTATTTTTTGTTTCTAGCTACACATCTTCTGAATCCCATTTGTTTTGTACACATCTACCGATCTGTAACATTAACTTGCATATCTTAGGCAAGTGATAGTAGCCAAATATTTAGCACTAATTCTTTCAGTTTTGTTCACAGAATGAAGAATGTAGGTTTCATTCTGGGCAGTTAGTTTTCCTTGGTTGGCCAGAACGGATTCTATTCCGCAATAATTGTTCTGTTTTATGTTTCTTTATGATGTATCTAACGCTAGAGCATGGCTATCCAACAAGCTTGGGTATGTCCTAGTAACTTTTACCTTCCGCACGTAATTTGAAATTAAAGTGAGCAGTTCCAATGTTGTTCAACTCAATTTGTTCCCCATACTGCTTCATTATACCTGACACGGTGTGCATTGCTTCAATGCACAACGCAGAGTGCTCTTGTACACAAAAGGATACCTAGAACATTTCTTTCGCGAGTAGTACGGGGGTTGTCGAAATATTTTTTTTTTCGTAGTTGTCACTCTTTTGTTGCCTGTTACCTTACAGGTGTATCGAGTAGTAGTTATTTCTATAGCATTCTATCTAAGGTATCCAAATTATCATTTATGGGTAAGAGATTTTGGAAATAGGCCACGTTTTGCATGTGATACAGTCTGTTTTTCCTCTTTGTTGAACTTGTCCAAATATTTTTTCTCACTGTATTTAAGACAGAAGCTTCTTGAACCATGCCTGTCGAGTTTGAGAAGCGAGAATTAAAAGAAGAAATACAGTAGCGCAGCGGAAGGGTAAGCCGGGCAGAAGGAGAATCACATTTGGAAAAGCTGAATAACTCCACTGCATAGACTAACATCAGTTTCTGTTATTTCCTAAGTTTATTTTCTAGTAACAGCAGAAACTTTGTATTTATTAGTTTAAGGATAATATGCTTTAGTGAATTTTTCTAACGTTATACAAACATTGTTAAATTATGTAATAGCTGGGCCTGGGGAAACCTTCATAATGACTATTAACACCCGGGTGTGTTAATACGTATTTTGTTACGAATATACAATGTTTTGCCAAATCTGAATTTAATTTATACTAAGATCATCATATATGCCTTCTTAGACCCTTATCTGGCAAAAACACACCTCTGAATGCCCCACTTGCGAAAGTTACACAGAAATCGGCGCTCTTGCGTATATTTATTATTGAAATTTATTTCTCGTACCTTAGTCCTTTTGATTTGTTTCTTTGTGGATTTTTAAAAATGTACAGTGTTCCAAACAACTCATTCACGTTAATGCTTAGCACTGCAATGAAAGTTTCAAATATAACAGAACTAACATTATGAAAAGTGTCCGTAAATCTCATAAGAAGGGTACGAACGGGACCGCGGTGGCTCAATGGTAAAGCGTTCACCGCTTGTGGGTAGAGTTCTCGGTTCGTACCAATTAAGCTTTTTAGAGGAGACACACGGAGTTCAGCCGTTTCTTCATTTCACTAATTCTTCCATCATCAGCCATTCAGCCTGAGAAAAAATTGCCTAAAGGCCTTAAAATAAATTCAAAATGTGGGCCAGAACGACATCATTTTTAACATCTACTGTTAAATTATAAAAGGAATGGTCTGTTAGCATTATCTTTGTAATTTGAGTGTTTAAAAAACAACAACAATGTTATCAAAACAAGGTTTGCGTCCGTTTTTGAAATACTATGTACAAAAATAATAACTAGAAAAGAGATAAATTAATAAACCAGTTCTGATCCACAGTGAAGTGGCTATACCATACTCATTGACTTCGTATTAGGGCGGTCCTAGGTTCGCTACCAGCGGCCTATCATTTTGACGGAGGTTTTCCAATGCTCAGTCACACTAGGCAAATATAGGAATGACACCCTTAAATGAGGCCTTAGCCAACTCCTAGCAGCATCTTTTATTCTATCTGAGCCATAGATACCTAAAAGCCATAAATCAATTAGATTTAATTGAGTATATACCATAATCTTGTTGAATAGAAGTTAAGAAGTAGTCCTTTTATTATACGAATGCTTTTAGAATATATTAAACTTCCAGTTTAGTAAAAAAAAAAAAAAAGACACGAAATTGTGCGTTGTTGAATAATATAATTCATTTTGTTTGATTGTTAACTGGAGGTGTCGCTATGGAAACGCATAGTAGTCAGATAATTTAAAATTCAAGAGAGAAACATATTTAGAAAGAGGGTAATTATGCTAAACCAAAACAAAGAAAGAGAAAAAATATTGAATAAACTAAAATAAAAATAATAAAACAAACTATATACGGTACCAAAAAGATAAGAACTTCCAAAATTAGAAGAGTCAACTCAATCATCAAGCTTCAGAGATCCAGAGACAACTTTGAATTCAAATACTTATAAATAATCAAGAATTTAAATATTAGAATCAAGTCCTGGTTAACTATAAAATATCCTGAATAGCACGAGAAGGCCAAGCTAACAGAATAAGGAAGAGCCTTGGAGAAATGCTTCAAAACAAGAATCAGGAACGAAGGTAATTTAATTCCTAAAATAGATTGACTAAAAAATGTCGCATCTTTTCTTTTTTATATATCCAATATTTTCTTCACATATAAGAACACACAGACCGTAACATAAATGTATAATTAACAGTCACGTTACACTGTAAATAATTAAACACTCATTTTTGTTTCTTCTACATATCTTTTTCTGGAACTGTACCAGTTTCGGGCCCACGGCGTGTAAGTAATATGCTGAACAAGTGCAATATCATATCTTCCTTTAAAACATTTAAGAAGAAAAGTGACGATCTTTCTGTATACTTAATGGCTATCATCCGCCATCTTCCTTCCTAGACTACAAATACCCGCTTGTTGGTACACTTCTTTTTTTGTATGAAAAATGGAGGGGAAAATGTACAGAACGTTACAAAATAGTGATCGCAAGTGAAGATGTGTACAGTTAGATTAAAAGAAAATGGCTGACGGGTATATACTTCCTAACTTAGATATGGTACGATTATGGCAATACCGAGCGTATATTCGGTATTGATGTAAAATAAATGTTCCACTTGCTGTGCTTACTAGGTTTATTGGCGCGACGTTGCCAGATAGTGCGACTTTCGCACGTTGGAATATTTTGCATAGGCCAGTTTAATGAATCTTGGTGTACACGAAGTACGAAGTTCTGTTGTACAAAAAGTGCTTTCAGAATGGAAATTAATTGCTCGTTTAGGAAATTACGCATTTTGCAAGTCTTGATACGACTATCTGGCTGTTATAATTAAGTCGTTATACTCTCATTGAGTCATACTGATTTTTGCAAGGGTTTTATGAGAGTCTTTTGATAGAAAAATAATTTGAAGCAACGTTCGCGATAAACAACATTGATCACTTGTAAAATCGTTGACATTGTATCCTATGTGTAAGGACTGTAATAAAATGGACACTCAGTATATATAGCTGTTTTGGATTACAAGTCACAAGTTCGTGTCTTGGCTGAAGTATAAGACTTCCTTTCTTTCAGTGGAATTAGACTTCAATCTGGAAATACTAAAAAAAAGCAAAAAAACCCCTCAAATTTAAAGAAATAATAAAAGAATTGTCGTTGTTATAAAATCGAAATTATCGCAATTTGATATTAAATATGTATTTTGGAAGAAAGAACATATTTAAGAAAATATCAAATAGACATTGCCGCATATACAACTCATTGAGGTTGAAGATAAACTATAATCGATACTCGCTGTTATTAGAACGAATCGAAAGACGTATTAAGATTATTACTGTCTTTTCGTTTGTTGATTTTTCTAATCGATTATTAGATAATGGCGAATGACAAAACAACCCGTTTTATCAGACAATAACTGCTTGAGTTTGAACGCACGTGTCTGTAAGAAGTATATCTCTATAATATACTGTTTTAATTACTAAGTGCTGTATTCCACATTCAGGAGAAATAAATGGATTCCTGGTATCTCAAATTAGAAATGTCAAATATCTGATACTGCATTTACCACAATCAAATAAATCCACATAAAGTTATTATTGCTTCTCCGAATGGAAAGGATTACAAGTTTCATTTGATTAATTATATGTGAACGTTTGACGACAAGTGTAGAAATGAACACACAAACCTTTTAATAAGAAGATAAACAACCGAATGAACATAGTAAAACAAATTCTAGTGTCATATAAAAATTAAAATTAACATTTACAAAATCTAATATTTTACCTGTTAATCAAATGACCTAAATTGTAGATTACATGCGACATCTAGTGAGAAAATTCCAGAAGTAATTTGAAGTTAAAAGAAATAAAGGTAACATTTAATATGTACGATAGAAAATCCTGAGAAGAAAGGAAAAACAAAAGTAATAATAGAGTACTAACATGATAGCCCTAGCTTTGATCCTAGTCTAGTTAACACCCTTGTACTCTCTTAGTAAAACTAAGGGAAAATCTCAAGTCAGATTAACCGGTAGCAGAACTTAAAATTTGTGCGTTTCCCGAAGTATAAATCCAAGTCCTCGAATTCGGAGTCTTGGGACTTTGCTTGTGAACAGGTAGTTAGTTACTCTTATCCATAAACAATAAACATTATATGGATACAATATGAGCGATATAGGATACAAACTATAACACAGTTTTTTGGTCTTCTTTTTTTCTTTTTTTTAAAAAAATAAACTAACATTTATCAATCAAATATGGAGAAACAACGTGCAACGTGTTCAAACAATTGAACGTGTTAAGCATACTTTTTTTTAAAAATACACAATAACATTCATCACATGTTTTTTGGGGTTTCAAAATAATTGTTTACTCATTTCAGTTATAATTGATTGATTGCTTATGTTTGGTTGTCTTTTATTTTTCACGTTTACAAATAAACAATATTTATTGTTTACAGTATGCTTGATCAATCTTATCGGATGTAATTTTATCGCTAACAATATTGGTGAACAGTTATTTTTTATAATTAGGATTTATATTGTTGAAATTGACATATTAAAAAAAAAATAGTTTGTGATTTGAAATATGTTTTTCTTGCATTTTCCTTTTCGAATAATAGATTAGAAAGCTTATTGACAACTCAGTTAAATTGTTTTTGTTTTTTAAGTTATATTGCTAGAGTCTATAGTTCCAGGTAGCATACCAGCTTGCAACAAGGTTGTCAGTCACTTATTTTGAGGTTTTCAAACTTCATATTGTGTTGAACGTAATAAACAAACATGAACAATCTTGTTAGAAGAACATAAGTGGCTTGGTTGTCATCATTAACCTAAAATAAGCTTGTGGAACAGGCAGTTATGCGAGGAAGCTAGTGGAACTTGAAATTTAATCTAATTTTGTTTCATTGCACTTATGCTGTGGTCTCATTGCGCTGAAGTCCCATCACATACCAGGACTGTTTGAACATTCGCCAACGCCCACCCTTTTACTGCTTCCTGCGATTTGATGCACTAAATATAAATAACATTTATAAAAACCAGCTAGGACCTATGATTTCGTGGACTCGTGATTACAGCATCGGATTAGTCAGTCATGGGTCCTCGGATCGATTATTTACTAGAGCAACATTTTAATTTTTTTTATGGAGTACATTATGTTTTTCTTTCTTGTCCTGTTAAGACTATTTCAACCATAAATTATTGTAAACTTGATTTAACCTTTTCGGCTTGTTTTGCTAAGCTTGCATCAAGTTGTTCTACTTGTGAAAGTATGCTTGATTCACATTTTGACTTGAATGACATCAAAATTGCTATGTGGGGTGTTATTTACGGCCTAAATGCTTCTCTTAATGTGCAGGAGGGCATCTCTCTGGAGGTGTAACACGGTAGTATTTGGGATGGAAAAAAAAAGATTAAAGGAGGTGGTTCCTGGAAATTGCACATATATTTTATTAGACTTGTAGTTATCATTGTGATAACTAGTTCTATATTTCTATATCTTTATATATGTATAAAGTTATATAGATCTGGAATATTAAAGGCATAATAATTTGTTCCTATGATGAAAAATTTGATTGCATGATAGAAGTGATAGATACGTCACAGATCTTATTCATATGTCTGTAAGAGATAAAGGCTGAAGTGAATATATGTATGGTGTACAGGAAGTATTGGTAATTAACCTGTTATTGTGTTAAGAATGATACTAATTAAATACGTTTAACCCTTAGAAAAAATATTGACTGGGTTATTTGATATTTATTTAATAATTTTCAATTTTCTCATCTCTATTATTGAATGGACTTAAGTGACATTACATCAACATGCACGGCAGTTCTTCACGTCTTCACGTCAGAAAACGTCAGCACTGCCAGAAGCATGTTATACAGGAACAAGAGTTTATGGCAAAATCGACGATTTGGGGGCCCCGTAAGAAAAAAGATGTTAAAGATAGGAATATGAGCTTTTGCCGTTAAGGAGATATGGTAAATATGTGAAGATGTACAAAATTTCATATTCGTATCTCAAACTATGTTCTAGTTGTGGACCCCTGAAATTGCACATTTTAGGCTAACTGACTCACTCACTCACTCACTCACTCACTCACTCATCATATTGTTTAGGGTGTTTGTAGTAAGCTAGAAACATGAAATTTGGTATGAAGGTAGAGGATGATAAGTAGATTAAGGAAAAATTCCGACATTTTGAAAAGGTCGCCATCTTGGATTCAAAATGGCCGCCAAACCTAAAATTTCAAAGAATACACAGCCTAAACGGCTAAAGATAGAACAGTGAAATTTGGTATGAAACTACATCATTGGTAGCAAATTAAGAAAACTTTTTAAAAATTTGAAAAAGTCGCCAACTTGAATTCAAAATGGCCGCCAACCCTAAACTTTTAAAGAATACACAGCCTAAACGGCTGCCGCTAGAATAATGAAATTTAGTTTGACAGTACAACATTATTTGTAGATTATGAAAATATTACAAAATATCTCTAAAGACGCCATCTTGGATCCAAAATGGCGGGCGTCATAAATCCATTTTCCAACTGCTTGAGCCAGAGATACGAAATTTGGCATAATGATGTATTATCAAGAGTAGTTTAGGAAAACATAACAACGTTTTAAAAAATTCACCATCTTTGATTCAAAATGGCAGCTGAAATACCATTTTTCACATCGTTCGAGATAGAGAAATGAAATTTGGTATGACAGTGTATCATCACGAGTATGTCACGAAAATATAAGAAAACGTTAAAAATGTGTCCATCTTTTATCCAAAATGCCCGCCTAAGCCCCACTTTATAACGACTGAAGCTAGAGAAACGAAATTTGGTATGAAGGTGTACCATTACGAGTAGGTTAGAATAAATTCGGCTCGTCTCCCCTACTAGGGTACAGTTCCCAGCTGGAGCCTGATTGCGATAAAGGGGTGCGCCCCAGCGAGGCCATCTTGGAATTCTGGGGGCAGCGCCCCAATGAGGCGAAGCGAGTATATACATTACACAAGTGTAAAAAGCTGCGAAATACGAGCAAAAGCACCAGGGGTGCAAACTGTCCAGTCAACTCCTTCAACCTTAAAAAGTGGTGAAATGGAATATGGATGAGCCTAGTTCCTCGCGCCAACTTCCAATACTCCTGCGTGTCCCACCAAGTTTTACTCGTCACAAACGTTAGCACTGCTAGGAGCATGTTATACAGGCAGAATGTGGAAGTTTCCCCATTCGGACACAGCGCTCTGGAGTATGAGGGAATATCTGCATCATGTGGCGCAGTGCACTGCAGATTCTGGTTGTGATAAAAAGACGCAGTTCCTCCTAACTCCTCAAGTTCGATGCGCGGCCTGTCGTGGGATTCTTGGCGCAGCGACGCGAGCGAATCGAGGGGAGTATCAACACGTACGGCAGTGCATGCAGCCGAGTTCCGCGTGTCACAAAGCGTCAGCATTCTATACAGGAACAAGAGTTTATTGCGAAATCAGCGTTTTTGAGGTTCTGTAGGAAAAAAGATGTTAAAAATTGAAATATGAAATTTCGAAGTATGACGGTATGACTAGTAGATTACAAAATATTTGCAAAGACATCATTTTGAATCCAAAATGGCTTACTTCATAATCCATTTTCCAGAACGTTTGAACTAGGGATACGAAATTTGGCATAAAGGTGTATTAACAAGAGTAGTTTAGGAATAATTTACATTTTTGAAAAAGTTGTTAACTTGGATCAAAATGGCCGCACAAAAACTTTTTCCACACCATTCGAGATATAGAAACGAAATTTGGTATGAAGGTGTACCATCACAAGTAGGTAACGGCAATGTAAGAAAACTTTTTAAAAATCGCTTTCTTTAATTCAACATAGCCGCCCAAATACCATTTTCCAAACCACTGAAGCTAGAGAAACGAAATTTGGTATGAAGGTGTACCATCACGAAAATGTTTCAATAAATGGATCAAACCACCGCTATGAGCGTGCAGCCCCCGAGGCGATATGGGAAAAGGTCTGCACAGCATGGGGCGCTGTCCCCAGAAAGTCTGATCACAATAAAGGGGGCGTAGCCCTAAAAATTTGAAGTTGGGGCGCACACGGAATTCTGGGGCAGCACACCCAGAGAGGCGAACCCAGTATATATATATTTGATTGCATGATGAAAAATTTGATTGCATGATAGAAGTGATAGATACGTCACAG
>JAGDQP010073108.1:0-10424 GCA_022664845.1 Lepisma saccharinum | reverse complement strand
CTCCGTCAACAGAATTTGTTAAATTATTATTACATACAAACTTCTTTTTCTTTTCTTTTAAGAATAGTAGTTTTAGAATTTACCCCGGATTGTATTCACACATTTCAGGGGTGCAGGATGTCTGTATGTTATTAAACTTTTTGAACTTTAGTGTACCTCAAATAGGTGCAAAGTTTTAATTGGATAATTATGTTTTTTAACTCCCGCTTTAATTAAACACTAGCTGCCACTGGAAAAATGTTCCGTAGGTCCTTATAATTCTTTTAACGTTTTTAGGTGCGAGAAACCGATTTACATTAACTTCGAAAAAAAACTCTTCTTGAAGTTAAAATCGGGAGTAAATACAAAAACAACTGCACACAAGGACACTAAGCAGTGTTAGTAGCAAAGGGCTGTTATACTATATGGGAGAAAGTATTACCACATACGAAGAATCATATAGAGAATTAGCCAGCATTTGTAATTAAATACGTATTTCTTGGATTTGATGAAGTTTCTTATCTTACCGCTAGATGTCCCTATGGTCACTAGCTTATTTCCCTAAATAACCTCAAAAATTAAAGCTTATCATTGGTTTGTACTATCATGTTTCAGCTAACAAGAAACCAAAGAATTTTAGTTTACCAAGATCAATAAGAATATGATATTTATCTGAGAGACATCTAGCGACGAGAGAAGAAACTTCTTTAAATCCAGAAAGAAACGCATACCTATTTATGAATAGAGGTTTTTCCTCTTTATGGTTCTCTGTTGCACTAGTGCAGACAATATACAGTACTTCAGAGTCAAAAAGTTTCAATGTTTTAACTCAATATTGGAATTTTTTCGAAACAATATAGAAAAATTCAAAACATTTTTTATGCAATCAACTTCCCTTTACCAAGCAATGCTCATTTTCACAGACAATATGCCATAGTAAATTCATATTAAAAATTAAATGGTTTGTTTATTAATTATTGTTTTGATCAAAGTTAACATTAGCCTATGCCTTCTAAACACAAACTAAACAAATGAATCGTCATTTGCTAAAACTACGTCAGTCATGAAAATTAAATTTGTAGGAAACGAAGAAACGAAACTGTTTAAAATTCAAATCACATGTTGAATGGCACTTGTACAATTATAACATGATGCTATATTGTGAGAATGCTGATATCAGTAAAGGAAAAAGTTAAAATTCACTGATAATTGTGCTCTTGTGAAACTTTCAATGTGCATGACTAACGTCGTTTTAACAAATGCAGTGCTATTCATAAAAATGATATGTATATATAATAATAGTTTAATAGCTTGCAGAAGTCAAAACACACATACGTAAGATTGCAAAAGACTTATTTATTGTTGCTTTCTCCATGCAGTCAAGGTCGACAGAAACAAGGGAACACTATATTCTATTTTGGCGTTGTGATGTATAAATATCAGTATAAAAACCCCTTCGGGGTAAAGACAAGAATGACGCAAGAATTCTTCTCACAAAAGAAGTGATATCGATTTTGCGAGTTACTTTCTGTGTGTCACTGTGACGGAAGTGTTTCCTTTGTAATAAAATTAGGAGATATAGTATCCTTCCGTGATAGTGACAGAAAGAAAGTAACTCTCAAAATGTGTATAACTTCTTTTGTGAATAGAATTCTTGCGTCACTCTTGTATTTATCCCGAAGGGTTCTTATACTGATATCACTTATTTTGTAAGACTGCCTATTAAAAAGGGTGCACAGACTTCATACAACAGGTCGATTTAGGGCTATATCTAAAAAAAACGGTAACTCCTATCAACAAAATAAGCTTCGATTTACCCCAACTTGTTGGAGCCTGCAAATAAACCGCAAACCTCCGGTACCAACCACTCTGGGCTAAAGCAAAAAAACAGACAGAATGACAGAGGTCCTTTTCTATCATTTGTGAAAATTCTTTGATTGGGCTTAAAAGGTCATAACGTTTGAACTCCTTCACCGATTTTGACGTGTGGTACACTTTGAAAGGCATTGAAGCATAATTTACGATTCCGCAAGCTTCGGCAGTCTGTATGATCTGTGGTAAGTGCTATCACCAGACATGTAAAATTCTGTTGTTTTTTTTCAAACCGCTCTAGGGGGTCCCAGGAAGGTCCTACCGATCCATTTTTTTTCTGTGTATTAGTATGGCAAAGAGCTTTCAAATGCAACTTCATGCATCAAAATCGGGATTATAGTTTGCTAGATCCGCACAGTAAAAAATAGCTGTGTTAATTCGACACATTGCGGTGTCCCAGCGTGACTACCACTTTTGTGTGTTAAATCAACACAATACACGATGTTGATTTCGGTACTGGGAGAAAAAGAAAATTACGGCTGCAGCCAGATTTGAACATGGGTTGCTCAGTTAGAAGTAGAGCGTCTTACCGACTCCGCTAAACCGTCAGACGAAAAGAGCACTAGACTGAAATAATATAGAGGATAAAATAATGTTGCTGAACTCCAAACACAAACAAAGTTACTCTCACGACTTATGAAATGATTAAATAACTTTCTCATTGGTCAATTAGGGATCACAATCCCCATTTATTGAGAATATTTTCGATTTCTATGAAAGCAAGCGCAGCATTTGACATGTTACGATAAGAAAGCAGTAATGCTGCTCAAGTGTTTGGCTGTCGCCATCTTGCTTGCTTTCATAGAAACAGAATATTCTCAATGAATGGGAATTCTGGTTCTCAATTGACAAATAAGAAGTGATTAAACAATGGGATAAGTCGTGCAAGTAACTTAGTTTGTTTGTTTTTGGGGTTCAGAAACCTATATTTGATCCCATACACTGTTTAAATATAGTGTAGTCGTTTAATTCAAAAGTTGTTCATTAAATATATTGCCTTAAATCTAGTGCCTTTCCTGTCTGACGATTTATCCACGTCATCATAAGCTCGCTTGGCGAGCTACTGTGAGGACGTGTTTGAGTCGAGCTCCTGCGGTTGGCGTCAAACAGAGTCTGTGCTCCACGTGTGTTAAGTGAAAACCCTACTTTTGATTATTAAGATATTAAGTGAATATTATGGCTCAACCTGTTACTACAATTCGAAGAAATAACACCATTCAATTGGACTTACATGATATAAGAGGAAGATTACATGTACCTACGTTACACGACGCCATTGCCCGTGACTTAGGTCTATTGACGCATGAAGTGTTAAGTCTTGAGGCGGATTTTATTTAAAATAGACCTTTATCAAGATACAGAATCATTCCATTCTGCAACGTGCATTAACAAAGTGTGATGGTAAATTAACTTATGAATCTGACAATATTATCCCTGTGAGTGAAGTGCTTCCTGATTACATAACTGCTGCCATTTGGGTCGTCCCCCTTGAGGTTGAAGACTCGTACATCAGGCAATACTTTAGTGACTTTGGTAACGTTGTTAATATTCAACGTATATATTTTCCCAAACATAGTCTTTATGTCTTTCCTGCTTATTCTGGGAAGTGCTTAGTAACCTTTTCAAAACTTTCTAGAAAACTACCCACGTACTTTCCTATATCCAACTTCAAAATTCAACTTCGAGTGCAAGGTGACTTGGAGCGTGACAGCAATAGGGCTCCTACATCTGTTACTACATCTCGAGCTTCTGATAAGACATCTCTACCCACTCCTATCATTCCCTTATTTCAGGACACTGAATTTCCGGCTTTAAGTACTGCTGAGCAACACCTGAATATTGATAATCCCATTACTACTGGCAACCCTGTTCCTACAACAGCTGAGGAAGAAACTTCTTGTACTGTGTTAGAAGCAGGTGATAGTGTCGAGGTCAGTGACCCTCGGGCTCGTGACCTGGGGCAAGTTCTTCAATCAGCTGATTCTCTCACCTCTGTAGAGCACGTACCAAATAGTGTAACAGACGCTTGTGTGGAATTGGTTTCACCGTGTTCTCAACCCACTAGAAGTGGTGAAGTTTGTGACGGCAGTGTGCAAGCCAATGGTGTTTTGTCCCAAGCTCCGTGTAGACGTTCTGACAAGGTAACCTTGTCTCCTGTTCCAGTTGTTGCTGCGGATACGATCAGTGATCTTGACCGCGTACAACAGCCTAATTCCGATACGGACAGTGATAGTAGTGAAGTGTTGTCCCAAGTGGTATTTGCTTCGGCACCCTCCAACTCTAAAGCTAAAAACAAAAAAGTCACCAAACACAACGACCACCGAGGCGCTAAACGAGCAAAAACTTCCCGCTCCAGTCATACCCGGCGCACCCGTTCTCAGGTAGCGGGGGCATTATCGGCACAGGTATTCACTGTTTGTCAAAATAATTGACAGGACCTCCAGGTACGTACTTCTTAGTTGTAAACACCGAACTATAGTGTACAAGTGCGTTTCTACGACATTTCATCATGACTATTTCAACGTATTTTTGGTGCCTAATCCTTTATAGCATGATTACACTCCAACTGGCGACATTTAACGTTGCCCATGCAGAATCGGACACGAAAATATCCTTGCTTAAACAGTTTGTGCAACAATCGCATGTTCATATCTTTACAGTGCAGGAAACCGTTCTCCCTATGTGGGACATATCCAATTATGAAGCGATCCACAATTATCACTTACAAACTAAAACTGGAATTTCAGTATTCATCCGCGGTGATTTACAGTTTACTACTCTTTTTATGCACGAATCAGGCAGATTAATTTCCCTCCTGCTGCAACAGCAAATCATAGTAATCGGTGTGTATTTACCCAGTGGAACAAGCAATAAGTGCAAACGTGAAGAATTTTTAGAAACTGTTGTAGCATTAGAACTGCACAAATATCACACCCATCCCCTGATCATTCTGGGTGATTGGAATACTACTCGTCAGAGCAAGGATAGTTCTACCGGACTCAATCTTAGTCTGGCATTACAAAAACTCTACCAGGAATTCGACTTAATTGACAGTTGGGAAGCTTTGTTCCCCAGAGACATTGGGGCGACTTATTTTTACTCCACGGGATGGTCGCGGCTGGATGTCATCTATTACTCTTCTCATTTTTCCAATAAACTAAAAAACAATAGCCGTACAGAGGATGCCCTTCTCCGATCATGCTTTGCTCAAATATACAGTGAACACCACTATAAAAACTCATTTTTCTCCCAGTTTCACGTGGAATTTGAACAATCAGATCTGTGAACTTAATGCCTACAAACAATTCATTCTGACCTTATGGGTGCAGCACAATAAACATAATCTCAAACGAAGTAATCTGCAACTCTGGTGGTGTCAATTTTTAAAAAAAAGTGTCAAATTTAAAACTATTTACTTTTCAAAAGAGCGAGCTCAGTATGACAAAGAACAATTACGGAGTGCATATGTCAACTTGCAATATTATAATCAATTAGCTCATACTGATGCAAAATGGTTAACTAAGGTAAAACAATTACACAGTCAAATACGTTTATGTCACATGAGACACATACAGGGCGTCCAAGTGCGCTCCAAATTGACTAAATTAGGTATACACGAACCGGCAGTCTATCCCGCCATAATTAGTGAACGCAAAAGAGCTCGATCCAAAATTATTAATAGTTTCTCTGATGCTAAAGGTATTCATGAAGGGGGGGGGAAGTCTATGATGCAATTCGCCAACATTATTTGCTTTTCTATACACAACAACCGAGTCAGGACCCTGCAAATTTCCTTTCTAAAGTAGATTTAAAACAGCTTACTTTTGATCAACAGAGTACTTTAAGTGACCCGATTACAGAAGCCGACATTCTTTCTGCTATTGCAAATATGAATAATACTGCTTCGCCGGGGCCTGATGGTATCGGGCTCCACTTTTACAAAACATTTAGTGAATCCTTTGTTCCTTTCTTGCTTCAGCTGTTTAATATGTATTTAGATAATAGATAAATGGTTATAGCTATGGCTCAATCTTATGGTATATTGATTCCTAAAGTAGGACAGAAAACAGGACACACTAATACTAGGTATCACATGCTCTCCCTATTAAATACGGACTATAAAATTCTTTTGCGCATATTTATTGATCGCCTGAAACCATTGATGTCAGTTTTAACAGAGGACTGTAAGGGTGGTCTTACGAACACCACCCCCATGCAAGTCCTGCTTGCATCCTTTCGGGACCTAACCCAAGCTCTCACCAACACTCCATCATCCCTGATTTTGCTGTCATCTCAACTGATTTTGCCGATGCGTTTTCCTCCCTGAATTTGCACTTTTTGATGGCTACTTTACGAGAATTTAATTTTCCTGAGAAATTTATTAACATGATGACCAGTATATACGAGGCACGTACCATAACTGAAAATAAATCAACGTGTTTTACCTGCATTTCGCATGGACCGTGGCTTAAATCAAGGCAGTCCCATTGCTACTTATCTATACACGGTAGCTATGGCTCCTTTGACGAGATATATAACTAATCAATTACAAGGTACTTTATTTCGGAACACCATACTAAAGGCCATGGTTTATATCGATGATGCGATTTGGATCTCTCGGTCGCTGGCAGAATTCCAGGTCATAGATGACGATTTGAAGCACTTCAGTGAAGTGTCAAATATTCAACTCAATCAAGCTAAAACAAAAATCTTACCTTTTCAGACGACCGGTACTGATGTGTGGACCCAGCATTTTGCAACGGTCTCTACCCTTAAATTTCTTGGAATATGGTGGACAAATAATATCTCGCACACCATAAATCTCAATGATGAGTACTTACTTCGCAGTATCACTGCCTCACTGCAAATCTATAAGCAATGCTTCTCAACCGTCTTAGATCGCGTCCAATTTATTAATATCTACATTTTGAGCAAGGCAACCCACTATTTGCAGTTGTTTCCGTTGCCTCCTACAATATTTGAGAGCATTGCCATGAAAATTGGACGCTTTATATGGCGTTCCAAAGTTTTGAGAGTGCACCGCAATACCTGTTACTTGGCACGCTATCAGGGTGGTTTAGGCCTTAAAAATTTGCACTTACAAGGGAAAGCCTTGCTACTTCACCGTACGATGCAAACTTTCATCCAATTTCCGGAAACTTTTTCCGCTCAAATGCTAGAAGAAGTATTCCAGCGAATTGATGACCAATTACCTCTTTCTACTCGGAGATGGCAGGGTATTTTACCCTATTTGACAGACACTCACATACAAATTGTGTATTTATTTCGTGCCGATTTGCCGCTTGGTACCTGGACCGTCAAACAATATTATCATTATTTTCACGATACTGGACCTGCGTTTCTCCCAGTCATTGAGAGGTACTTTACCACTATCTGTTGGGATGAAATATGGCCTTTTCTCATGGAACTCAAAACAGACTACATGGTATTTGATAGCCAATATCAGGTATTACACCAAATATATCCTGTTAATAATAGATTGTATCAACTTGTTATTACTGCAACTCCTTCCTGTCAACTATGTAACAAACCTGATACACTAGTCCATCGCATAAGTAATTGTCGAACAATCAGCCCGATATGGGTACAGTGTAAGAAAATTATTTGGCGCCTTACGCGCGCAGCCTCAGTACATTATTCAGATGAGGAGCTTCTATATTTTCCAGCCTTTCGGGTATTTCCAAAGGCTAAAAAAAAAATTATATTTTGGTTAATTGCGCATACCATCGCACTTATTTTAAATTCACCTGAAACTAATGATGTTAACTTTTATATTGATTATATCCACTTTCAGTATCATGTAATGTCTGCCAAATATAAAATACTATGTACAGGTAATTATCACAGGACTTTTTATGTTTAGTCTCTGAGATGTGAGTAATCTTTATCTCCAAATGTGGTGCTAGTTCGCACCAGTATCGACGTTGTATTCAACACAAGCAGGTAACACATTTTTAATGTTGCACTAATGTTAGATACCTAGTTATATTGTACAAGCTTATGTTCAATAAATTGTTAAAATAAAGGCGGTAAGACGTTCCACTTCTAACTGTGCAACCCATGTTCAAATCTCACTGCGGCCGTAACTTTTTTTCACTGTACCGAAATCAACACCGTGTTTTGTGTTGATTTAACACAGAAAAGTGGTAGTCACGCTGGGACACCGCATTGTGTTGAATTAACACAGCTATTTATTGCAGTGCGTAATTAGCTGTATATATGTGAGTGCCGCTAACAGACTCGTTGCTTAGCGTCACTCGAAGAACCACTGTTCTTCGTGATCTGTTCATCTGAATACTATACGTGTCTTTACACATACGTTAAACAAACTGTTTAGCTCCTTCTATAAGACGACATCAATATGAACTTGATTCCCGAGAACGCACGGTATGTACGTTCACATACTCCGATTCTAGCTATGAAATAAATATAGTCGCCGTCGACCAATCAGAAACGAGAATCTAACCTATGATGTTTATAGAAACGGACAATACAATAAAAGAATAACTATTGCCTAAAAGAACAGAATTGCTACTACAAATAATTAATAAACTGAAACTAAACCTTATAATATCTTTGTATAGCATGTAAAATCAGATAAATACCATAAAGATCATTTCTGTGAAAGTTGTGCTATTTAGTTTTACAGGAATAACAGTATTATGATGTTAGTCCAATAACATTAAGAATCAAAGTCCATGTACTTTCCTTTGTCGTTCTATTGGATGTTCATAGAGGGCAGGAGATGTATGGGAAAGAAATTTCAAACGTTATTCTACCAGAAGACTTGGAAAATGGCATTTACATTATTGTTTAATTAAAATCTACGAATGTCCTTGTACTTTCACTTTCTAATCTTAACATGACCTTTTTACCTATTATGTTCAGATTCTACATTTCTTTAAACGAGAAAGAAATTCTACACCTATTTATATTTTAGTAAAACTAGATTATCAAGTATAATAATCTAGTTTTACTAAAATATAAATAGTATGAGGCCAGCAATATCCAAAAAATGGTTAAAGATTTGTTCGAGAATGAAGATACTTCAGACCAAAGTGAAGAGGAAAGCATCCCTCCCCGTTCTCCTAAGCCTAAAGATACCCATACTCAATCAAATGATCCTTTGACACATTCTTGCCCTACGATGAAGCAAAATGAAATAAACAGTTCTCAAGCTTTTGAAGTTATTGATAACGCTCAAGAATTAAATGCAGAACAAAGAAAATATAGGTTCATTCAAAGCCATAAGAATGCTATATATGTAGGTGAACTAAGCAATATTAACAAAGAATATTTGGACCCTATTAAATTCTACCAGGCAATGACACAAAAAATTCCAAACTTAGAAATGACAGTTTTTCCAAGAGAGAAACATTCCAAACTCAAAATTCATTTTAAAAACAAGGAAAGCTATGAAAATTTTAGAGACCATTACCCGAAAGAGCTTTTGGGAGAGAATCACTCTTTTCGTTCCCATGCAGAGGCAATCCCGGAACCGCAGTTTCCCAAATCAAATACCACTTTTACCTGCGTAATCATTGGAGTTCCAATTCAAACCAAAACAGAAGATCTTAAACGTTTTCTAAAAAAGAAATTACCTATTAGAAACTAATTAAGAATCAGAGGTGAAAAGGGACCCATCCCACTGATTAGACTGTTCACCAAAGATCTAACACTGGTCAGCACATTAATAACTAATGGGATAACAATCGGATTTAACAGATATACGTAGAGTGGAAGCTTCACGCTCAAATGCCAGACCATTGCCATGCAGAAAGTGCTATAAATACCATGCCACACAGCCGTGTAACAATACCATAGTTTGCTTTAGATGTGGGGATCCGTATTCCAGCTATTATTGCACAATAACTCCAAATATCAACTATTGTGTTACAGGCCGTTTTGAGGGCCACCGTACCGGAAGCTCTACCTGTCCGAAGAGGCCAAAGAAACCTTTTCCGAACCCTCCCATAAAAAATTATCGGGACAATAAAAATTCATCAGAAATAAAGAAGAATCAAACCAACTCAGTATCTGGAGATCTCCTAACAAGTAAAGAAACTTCACAAAAATCAGATAACATAGCCAATGTCTTGCAATACCATACTTCAAGAATGGTAAAATGGGTTATCTGTGCTCAGCCTGGTCTTCCCGGAAAAAACATCACAGCAACTGTCTTCAATTATGAATCCTGCCTCAGAAGAATTACTTCAATGTCATCTCAACATTTTAAAATCTGTGGACGGCCATATATTTGTGGGCAAGGAGCCATTCACGAGGAAAGTTAAGAACAACTACGGTGATCCTGTGCCGGAAGATGACTCTGAAATAAATTCACAAACAGATGAAAACAACTAAAAACAAAGAAAACTTGTTGGATGTTCCACAACTTTTTGTAATCTAATAAGATGTCTTTGGGGAAACAACAAAATTCATAACTTCTCAACATTTAAATTCTGCAAGGAGATATTATTGCCCTTCCAAACACTTTCCAAACAGAAAGAATTTTTAGTGACCCTAAGAATATTAAACAATATTCAAAATAGTTA
>JAGDQP010073106.1:0-10425 GCA_022664845.1 Lepisma saccharinum | reverse complement strand
CTTTATGCAGTGATTTGAATGCTGTTTTTCTGAAATTTTGAAATACAAGAAGGCTTGCACTTAAAGTAGTGCAAGTCATTTTCGTCCATAATTTCGTTAGTCAGTTAACTCACTTTTGCTAATTAATTATTTGTTTCTTGGCAATAGTATATTTTACTTCCCTTTATACTGTCCGGATCATATCCTGCACAATAGTATTTCTAAGCTCTTTAGTGTTTTGTGTGGATTACTTCTACTCCTTGCTGAAAAAATGTAAACAGTAAAATAATTCAGGTGTTCAATATATGGTAGATGACGGTCTGCTCGTTCTGCTAACAGACAGCATATTGTATGAGCATACATATTACACAGCTAACTCCATTTTTGCCAAGTTCAGGGATGCTCTTCTTTCCACTAAGCTCTTCAATAAGATAAAATAATTACTTTTATTTCTTGTACACTTAATACAATTCCACAGAAATATCTCAAATTAATTCTGGAACTGAAATTTAGGTGCAGAAGTTAGAATAGCTGACTTCATTTTATTTTAATGTGTTAAATTTCGCAATGGAAACTATATCCGATTCGCCAATAGTTGAAAGTAATATGGCAAATCGTTCAAACCAAAGGCCAATGTAAATTTAAAGACTAATTACAATTTTCGTTACATTTGAATACAGATACATGATAGCAAACTCAATGTTGTATTGCAAATTAAAGTAACCAACAAACATATTTTGATTAATATAGCCAACTTCTTTCTACTTATTGAGATATTTGATGTAAAATTAAATTAGTACACATCGAAATATTACTTTTAAAACAAATTGTATCAGTGCAAATGATATGAGAAAATGCTATTCATAACCAGAAATAACAATATTTTAACAAATAAAACACACTTTCGTCGAACAAAACGATTGATAAAGCAAAAGGTTACATATCCACTTTGTTTCCGAAACGAATAAATGAACATTTTAATAAATCATCTCAAATTACTAAACTTTGTCCAACCTTAGCCATGTAAAGCACTATATTTATCATGAAGTATCATTTTAGAATGACCTTTCATTGTCACTTACAAGCAGGAAAAGTGAAATGGAGGAACTAAAATTGAAGAATAAACCAAACTAAGTAGATTAATATTTCTGATAATTAAGATATTTCGTACCGAGATTCTCTTTCATAATTCTGACTACACAAAAAGGTATCCTCACAGTTCAATCTCTTTGGAATTCTCAAATTAAGTAGAAATATCATTAGTGTGATAAACATATATACAGCATTTGACATTACCCATTTGGAAAGTAGGATAACACATCAATTATATATATATAACAGTAAATACAACTGATTGCTTAAATAGGACAATGTCTCGATTCACAACACGTGGCTCATGCATTAAATACAATAACTTGGAGATATCTTTCATGTCGGTTAAGTAAAACAGTGTGCTGGACTCACAAAGCAAGCCTCACGTCTTAAGTAGAAATTATCTGAAATGTACACCATAACAGTCAAGGCATTGCTGTCGTCCCTATATAACATTTGCAATCCCGTGAAGAATTAGATTTTTAAGGTTGTAGCCTATATATCAGAGAGGGTGTTAGTAAAACTTGAGCTTTCAAATTTTACCGGATCAACTACAGTAAGATCCGGTGAATTGGAGAGCTACTGAATATCACCAAGAGAAAAGTGGCAGAGAGAATGCACTAATAAGGGTGTTCACTGAGTTGAGTGCTATATGTATTGTCCTGTTGCTCTCCCACCTTCGATAGTTTGAGGTTGACGGATGGTGTCAATATTCCAAGACGAAAAGTACATTCCATTTCAAATTTAGAGTAGCATGTTTCAGAACTTTCTCTTGAAATCAACCAGTTACGAAATAAACCGAATTGGGAGTTTTCAATGTGTCAAAAAATTAATTATATAATATTTACATTTGAAATAAAAGAGTGAAATTAACATATTAACATCATTCATGGCTTTAAGGCACTAATTATCTTCAGCAAAACTTTCATAAGAAACGAAGTGGGAATTACAGGGCGTCCATGAATATAGGTAAAGTGCTGTTTATGTATTAGACGTAGGGAGAACAACCTTGCAAAGTTTCCAGTTGCCTACTCGTGTTCCGATATTTTCCTAAAGCTTGTATTTCAGGAGAACTCATTTCATTAAATTGTGAATACACTGTAGAAGTACAGTGTTGATTTCATGTATTTCAGTTTTACCATCAGAACGTCCTTTCAGATTTACGCATGAAGCTGTGTTATTTTGTTTCAGCTTCACTCATATTCACCGTAGATATCAAAGTAGCTTCTACTGCGATGACCACTTATATACTTGAATCTCGTTGTAAATATATATATATTACAAAAATATGTTTTGCTCATTAAAAATACTTTTGTATGCACATAAGTTATTTCGCAATTCAGTTGAAAACAAGATAAGTTGGTGTTCATATAACAATATAAACCTTTAAATGCCACAACATTTTGATTGACTTACTTAATGCGATTTTAATAATCTGCTAAATTTTAGCTGAAGTTACTCTAGTAGCAGTGTACTTTTAAATTTAACACAACTCAAGTAGAATGTATCAACGTACTTAAAACTGATGCTCTTTGTTGTGTGGGATGTTCTCTCGATCCCATGGAATCTAGTGTCAAACCACCACTAGTTCACGTTTTTTCAAGGATATTCGGCTTGTAATGGTGACTACAAGCAGAACAATTATCATCATCGGTTTGGCATAGAACTATAAAATCAACGTTTGTCTTATTTCTCAAACAAGGTTACCCTCCACAAAGGGCATAGTGGTAGCTTCTTGAATATTAATGATCTTGTAATATTAGTTCAGTCTCATCGGAAACCCGTTAAGAAAGTGAAGATTATTGACACCTATTGGAAAATATATAAATACCTGACTGCATTCCAAAGTGAGGAAATTAATTAATGTTCCCCGATTATTATGTGTTCTACTTCACATGTATGCTGACAAATTAACATGAAAAATATTTCGTTAGAACAAGAAATTTACTAGCCTTCATTGTGCAAAGAACAGTCTAACACTACAATGATGTTATTACCCCTTGAATTCGTTACATAATCAATGCCACTAAGTGAAAAGGGAAGATAGGCTTAATTTAAAATGAACCTAAGTTTATAGGTTTCGAAAGGGAGTAGAACGTTTTACCTCCGAAAGAGTTCAGAACACAGTGTGAGTGGTATGTTTAAATTCATTAATTGCCACAGAAATCATTGACAAAAAATAATTTAAAAAGAAAACGGAAGTGAAAACATCTTTTTCTAGGCCTGAATATGGGAATGGATTTACTTAAATCCTATTGTGTTAACACGTAATTCGTGTATTGAACATACATTTAGAGGTACCTTTCACAAACTAGTTGCTCCCGAGAACACAAAACGTGTGAAATGTACAATCAAACGAAAGAAATCAGAATAACATCACATGGGTCTTGACGCTAAAACCAATTATCAACTAGACATCAAACACAAACAACCATTTGAAACGATTGAAAATGTTTGGGTCTCATTATACAAAACATTCTTTTCTTAAATTAAACCCAGACAATTCTTCATGGAAAATTGTGTTCTTACAAAAATTTCCTCTCTGTACCCTGTTATTAGTTCTGGTTAGTGGACGTTCTCGTTGCCTTTGCAAGTAGATGCCACTGCAGTGGTATCTGGTATCCACAACGAAGTGCATTATGTTTTCCACATCTTTTCTACAGTTAAAAACATACACTTTCATCTTCTTTTTTGTTACAACTGTATGGATGCCTTCTTAAGTTGATTGGCAAAAACACCTAATAGCATAATATAAATTTATAGAAAACTTTCTAGAACTTTGATTGAGAGAAAGACTACAGTAATGTTGTCATCACCAAGAAATGTATTATTGGAACAAAGTAATTTTGTGCTTAGTTTACTGCTAAGACTAACTTTGCAAGAAAATATCAACACCCATGTTCTAGAAACATTTTGCTGTCTATAAATGCGTCATATGCACAATTTCAACATATTTTTTTCGGACAAAAGTAGGTGAGATGCTGCCAATACTTCATTTATGTTATAAAAGGCCCAAACCCATTCAATACAAAATATGTTCATTATGAGGCTTTACCTAAGATTAATGTCATTTGAAATTATACGCGGAGAAGCGGTTGATCATAACTTTTAATTATTTTCTTATCAGCTAACACTGATTATACATTTCAAAATGCATTCCAAGCGCTGTTAGTTAATTACTATGGACTTTGAAGGTTAGCTGAAAAACATTTGAAAAGTATGCTTTCCTCAGTTCATTCATGATTGGTCTCCACATTTGCACTGAAAATGGCAGCGATATGCCTTAGGATGGATGAATGCACCTGGATTGTACCGAGAATAATTTGCCCAACATTCTGAAGTTATTTCAGTGATAATTGTGTTAACAATGTGCTCTTCACATGAAACCACAGAATAATCCATAGTGACTATAAATCCATTGTGAGAGTCGGATGATTTTGTAGGCCAAGGGACAAGTTGTACCTCATTATTGTGCTCGGTTAACAATGGTCCGCCACAATGAGGAATAGTTGTACATAGTCCGTCACAATTAGCAAGAAGAAAATGAACAGCTGCATGAAGGTCATCGAAGTTAATGTTTTCTTTACCACAGGAGAAATACAATTCAACATGGGCATGTTTCGTAGTAGACACCAAACAATCAAATTTCTTTGACTTAGGCGACTATGACAAATCTAATAAGCCTTCCTTGGTTTCCGTCGGGAACAATTCATCGCGGAAGATGGCAGCTTAATTGCTTCGTCACTGAATTTTCTTTGCGCCACTATACTTGTCGTTAAGCAGTTATTATAATGACGGAAGATTCTGGTGCGGGAGCTTTTACGTGAATATCCATGTTATGCATCTTCCGACGAAATGATTTCACTTACACTGAACTGTCACCATGGCTTTTAAGGTATTTTTTTTATTTTTGTCAGTTTACGTGTGAGCTGTAGTCAGAATACGCCGAAGTACTCTCTTGTCTGTGTCTATGAGAATCGGTCAGTTCCAGAACTTGCTTCCTTTCATATATGCCAAAATGATCCTTAACAAAGTAAATCCCTACACATGAGAGAGTTTCTTGCACCGCCTATCTGTTCTCTTTTGAACACAATCATGTCTGATATTATGATCTGCCTATGGCATATTGTATTATTCAGTAACTGTGATACGGTCTGTGTATTACACGTCAGGAGTGGCAAATTCCGGCTACTACTTTGATTAGTGATTGATGGCAAAGCAGCGTTTAAAGTGGGAGGATAAAGCGGTAGTTTTCCAAGTTATCCACCAAAATCCTGTATGTATCATAAATGTTTTGAAGACATGTCTTAGCTTTTATAAATTTCTTAACTGAAGAGAGACTTGAAAATATGTCGTTTACAAGACTTCGATCTAGTGGGATAATCCAAACATAGAAAGAATTTAGTTTTTTTTGTACAAGAAAGATCACAGAATTGCTTTTCTCTTTTACCGAAAATAAACACTACTTCTAAACATATTGTTTTGGTCTGTTTACTTTCCAAATACGGAGTTACAAGAACGAGAAAATATGGCAAAAATTAAACCAATAAAAGTTTAGATATTTTTGAAGTATTTAGAACGTTTTTTGGGTACAGTGAAAACATGATTTTTTATGAGTAATAAATGCTTAATAAACTATGTACTTCTGAGTTTGTGTGTGAAGAAAATAACATCTTTTATTTCTCAGTTTTAACCGAGATGTTGGACATTATACTCAAGTTGTCTGGGCAAAAACAAATAAAATTGGATGTGGACTGGCCAAATTTAAACCAAATGAGGGTGAATATCCGTATAAAATGACTTTGATCTGTAATTATAAGATATCTGGAAACTTCCAAGATGATGAGATCTATATGATAGGTGAAGCTTGCAGTGAGTGCGGAGACGAGCAATGCAATTCTCAATATGATGGCCTTTGCGGTAAGTTGGTTTCTTGACTTTAAATTCCTTTGTCTGTAAGTTTGAGAAAACTATACATTTATTTTTGTTTAATATGTTTAGGGCTTGAGTTTAAGATGCCTAAATGACGTATAATAAATTGTAATTCTTAGCTTTGAGTTGATAAACTATATAAATTTAATCATGTATGTCTAACCTATCAGTACAAAAACCCCTTCGTGGGTAAAGGGAAGAGTGACGCAAGAAATCTAGTCACAAAGAAGAGATATCCATTTTGCGAGAGACTTTGTGTCTCTATGGCGGAAGTGTTTCCCTTGTAATAAAATTAATAAAATTAAGAGACTTAGTATCCTCCTTTTTGCCATAGTGACACAAAAAACTCACTCGCAAAATGAATATCACTTCCTTTGTGAGTATAATTCTTGCGTTACTCTTCCCTTTACCCAGAAAGGGTTTTTGTACTGTTATCACGTAATTTTTAAGGCTATCTATTTAAAATGCGCATAGTCTTTATTCAAAAGTTCGATTTTGGAGCATGGTAGGTTCCGTATCTCGAAAACGGTAACTCCTACTTAAAATATATAAGCATCGATTTGCCTCTATGAGGCCAACAATTGACCCCCGAAACCCCTTGGTATCAACCATTTTGGACTAAAAGAAAAAAACAGACAGAATGAGAGACACGTTTTTCGATCATTTCTGTGATTAAAATTATGTGATTGGGATTTAAAAAGTCATAACGATTTTCACATACACCGTTCGAAACCTATTGAGGAGTAGATAACGGTCCCAAAATTTAGGCCGCCTATATGCTCTGAGGTCAGTGTTACCATCAGAAACGTGAAATTGTGATTTTTTCTTCGAACCGCCCTAGGGAGGTCCTAGCGACCCAATTTGTTTCTGTGTCTTGGTATAGCAAAGGGCTTTTAAGTGCAAGTTCGAGCACCAAAATCGGTCTTTTAGTTCACTAGATCCGAAACTAGTTGTATACATAAAGTGTCGCTAACAGAGTCCTTGTCAGCGTTACTCGAATAACTACCGTTCTTCATGATACGTTTTTTTTTTCAGGATTAATTTCTAAATGTTTCGTTTTAACGAATGACTTTCTTGGTTGTGTATACAATAGTAAAATGTAATCTTTCACTTCCTGGTGAAAACTATTTTATTATCGAACTATATCGTTTCATTCTTTACTAAGAATCTATTGGACTTTCGTCTTTTTATTATCCTCAGTAAAACAACATGATGAGAACAAAAGCTAAAATTACACTAAACTCTACGAAAATGTTAGGAAACGACTATTATTACCTACGCAATATCTTTTTCAAAAGTGGGAATCAACTTCGTCTGACTAATTCTTCAATTGATGGTGATTACCGAAATATGGTGATAACAGTAATGTTTTACACTCTAATTTATGTCCGATTGTTTTAATCAAAAAAGCTATCACATAGACTATTGGATTTCTATCACCAGTGCATACAAATTAGTAACTTTTCTCTAGAGTACCAACAGAGTCTATTGATGCACAGTACTTTTGCGAAAGAGTGTTTAAAGTTGATCAAAGATGAACAGCTACAAACGAATTGTTCATAATTTGGCTAGCATGAGATGTTTAAAAGATGTTTTCAAAACGTAGACAAATTGCATCGTTTTTCAGTGAAATGTGTTGTAAGAAGGCCATACAATATATTTTGATACTCTAAGCTTATTAGCTTCATATGCAATATGTTTAACTTGAATAAGTGTTCGATTGTTTAGACATAATCTCCTGGATGCAAATAGCCTATATAAAATGAATTTAGTCTGAAAATCCCGCTTGAGGATAAAATATAATTATTTGATTCTCGGTTTGGTACACCAAGATGAAGTAACTTAATGATCGGGAATTTCCCCTTACCACTAAATTGTAGAAAGGAAAACATATGAATAACCTTGGTCATGTGCAATGCACAAATCAGAACGCAACGTGTAGAATACCTAGTAAGTTGTTAAAAATCGATTTTTTAAATGAATTTTAACTCTATAGTCACAAAAGGAAAGATTCAAGTTTTAAAAACTTGTATAGTCTTAACAGGTCAGCTACGTTTTGAAACATCCTCATGCATGTCGCAAGATATCAGTTTTTGTTATCTTACTTAGAAAAATAAACTGAAGATGGATCACAATAAGACGCGCATGTAGCAAAGTATCTGCCCTAGTCATACACATTCGTCTGAGCCGAGTATCCACTCTCGTACCTATCACCAAAGAGTAGAATAATTGAGATTGTAATGGAAGTAATTCTCACTAGGATTTACATTTAACTGAATGATACAATACAAAATAATAAAATCTACCTAGATTCCCTCTAAGAGTAGGCAGGCTTTTAAGTACATTGGAAAAACGCTTTCTTGCTGACACTGAAATGCGCTGCTAAATCTGCAAAAATATCCGTTTGTTCTCACAAATTTAAGAGATTGCAATAAAATGTTTTTGCATCTTTATGTTACAAACGAATTTTGGAAACCTAGAAGATATGGAACTGAAAATATCAGTATGCTAAGATAATCTTGTATTTTTGTACTGAAGAAAGACATAATTATTTTTTAACAAGTATTACTCAATTAATACGATTATTTTTAACGTGATTCAAAACAAAATGTAGTACGCTTTAAGAGATCTAATGTAACTCGACGTGAAAGGTTTATAATTTTCTTCTTTTAATCATTTATCTTTCTAGGAGACAATTTACCTGCACCAGAAAATGTGGATCTTGGTTACTAAAACTCATGTAATAGCCGTGTAGTTACTATTTAGTCTGATGAATGTAATAAACATATTGAACATGATCTCTCGAGCTCATTTTTATTGCGTATGTAGCCAAATTGCCTACTTCTAATAGTTTCATGGAACCAATAATTCTAATAATAAAAGTATGTTGTGTATGTGTCCTTGAAAGAAGAACAACGAAATTTGTAGGTATGTAAATAACTCATTCAGCAATGTATTGTCAGTTAACATTAGATAATCACGTACTGATCTACACGGTATAGCTTTATGATAAGAAGCGATATGAATTTCAACATTTTGATCCACTTACTGTAAGTCTACATGTATTTAGCCATTGCGGATTTTGCTCATGTCTAAGAACTTCGAATTGAGTATACCAGTTGCAATATCACGCATTTTCAATACGCTACTTTTCCGGGAAGTAGAAAATAGGAATTTGTTGTTTAGGATCTCTAGCTTTAATCTGAAAGTCCTAAATTGTTAATAATGAGAGTTACACGCTGATCATAGGTTAACACGGAGGCCTAATAAATGAAGAATCCATGGATGTCAATATATTTAAAATTGACTTGTTAAGGAATTGGACTAGTTTATTCATACTAATTGAACGTGAATAAGAACTAACGACACACATAATAGTTTCAGGTCAAGGGTGCATCTAGATGCGAAGCTATCTGGTTCAAGTTTCGGTAGTCCATAATAAAGAAAACAAAGGAGGCACACACATGTGAACGTATGCGAAAATTACGGACACCTGCACATATCACACCCAAGTTCAAAAAGTTGTTCTGGGGCAGGAGAATTTATAACTCCTTTTCAAAGGAAGTTGGCGATAGGGTAGTAGGACTACCTTCGGTAAAGAGTGAGTGGAGTTTGTAATTTGTTTTATTTTTTGAATGTCGAAAAATAGTAGATAGAAACATATATATTTTTTTATCTTATTTTAGAAAATCTTAAGATATATGTTTGATAGCTCGTCATGAAGTGAAATCATATAATTCATACAAACCATTGATGGCGATGTTTGGTCAAAATTCATCTTCAGTGCGAATGCTTATGTTTTATTCATGCTCAGTGAAGAAATGGTCACAATATGTCTCGAAAAGGAGTATATTTTCAGAATCAGTTCAAAATTAATAATATATGTTAAATGAGTACCCAGAAATATAAGGTTTGTATCATTCTTTCCCTTGCCAAATATTCAAGGTTGCCACCCTGAAAATAATGCTGCTGCATTTAAAGCAAGACATCGTTTGGGCCCTAAAATCTTATATGCTTGCTTAACAGGTGATTACCCAAAAGGCAATATAACATTAGTTTAGCACTTGTCTCAGTGTAGTTTTATCTTCAAGATATACAGTCTTTATAAGAAATGAGGTGCAAGTTATAAAAGGATATAACTTTGCATTGTAACGAATTAAAAAAAAAACGTGTGTTACTAAATCATTTATTACCATAAATGGACACTGCTATTTATAATTAATGTAATCTATAATGAGATATTATGGAAATTAGTTATAGAAGGATTTCGAATAGAAGAGAAAATGAGAACGAAGAAGAACACTAAAGTGAGAAATTAATAATGCAGAAACATAAAATGAATACTTAATTAATAGATAAATAGAAGTTATAAAATAACTTTAAAATGAAGCTATTCACAACCGCGGATCAGTTGTGTATGAA
>JAGDQP010073105.1:416-10425 GCA_022664845.1 Lepisma saccharinum | reverse complement strand
GATTTTTGTTACTGACAGTGAAAGTGGAAGTATATTTTTCAGCTATGATTTTCTCTTAGATAGCATCATTTAGTGTTGGATTTGTCGGGGTTGCCGGAGACTGACCGAACTTCGCTTACATTTTTTTGTCTGCAAGGTCTTCAGCATTTAAGAAATGAAGTGACTGTAACTTTATTAGAATTTTAACAGAACTAATTTAAATATCGTATTAGTACATTAATTTGTTTTTAAAAAACGAATTATCTACACTTTCGTATATTTGAAATGCTTTGATCTTTACTCAGTTGTTTGATAGAATGGCTACTAGATGGCAGCAGTGGAAAAATGATTAACTAGACACCGTGTTTTTTTAAAGAGAGAAAGGTAATGAAATCTGGAATAATACATCAGAGAAATGTATTAACTTTATTTACGTAAACTTTTTAACTTTAATTATTCTAATAATTTCTAATAGAAAGTTAAGGTAAATAGTAGCTCATGCTGAACATCTTGTTAAGTAAAGTTTGATCATGACTTTAACTCGTTATGTGAGTGTGAAAAAATGAAGTATTTTTCTATACTTTTAAAATATCTTCCTCCTGAACATATAAAAATATCATGTAGGAAGACAACTACATCAAGTGTGCAATAAAAATGTACGTGACTTTGCTATGCGCTGCGATGTTAATATGAAAATTTTGAATATGTTTTAGATTATTTTTTATTTAATATGCCCCTTTACTTGTTTTAATGATGAACTCGTGAATAAAAGAAAGAATTTGACCCCCGCCTTCCTACGACATTCTTAAGTGAGACAGTTCTTCATATACACCTGTACATCTTGTGAAAACCACAGTAGGATTCGGCTTCACATTCTGTGGAATAGCTTTTAAACATGCTAGTATTATGCTAAATTTGCAACTTGAAATCAGTCGCTTGACAGTCTATTTACTGTTTATAACTTCATATACTTTCATTTGGAATAACTGTGTGTGAGAATGGAGCTAATCAATACTTTTTTTTCTTTTTACTCACAAGTACTGGAAGCTAGTCACTTGTTAGTCTTATTTACAGTTGTGAGAATTATCTTCAAATTCAATGAAATAATCTTGAAAAATGAATATGATAGAATATGCAAGGAAAGGGATTACTTCGATTGAATATTATCGAATAGAATAAGAGTGAAATTGTAATAAGACAGAAATTCTAATATCATTGAAAGCGTAATAGAATATCAACATTAATTGATGGTTAACTACATTGTAAGTATGATTAAATGCTAATATCAGTAAACTCTCTACAGTTGAATGCCGAAGAGGTACTAATACCGCACTGGAGTGGGGGCAGAAAAGAAAAGTACACATTTTTTTTTAAATGCAGCGAAAGGCGTTACATCAATTGGAGTAAGACGAAATGTAAATGAATGTTATCAAATGCAATAAGAGTGAAATTGGAATAAGACAAATTCTAATATAATTGAAAATGTAATAAAATATAAAGAATAATTGATTTATCTAGTATATAACTCCTGTGTGAATATTCATATAGATTTTTTTACATTTTTCCCTGAAATCACTCCCTACTGCATTGAATTGCACTAATCAAAACAAAAGAAAATTGAATAAGAACATTTGGAAATGTATGGAAAGGAATAACACTTAAAAAGGAATGCATTGACTACACTGAAAGTATGTTCAAATAGTGTACTCGTATCACTAAACACTCTACAGTAAAATTCCGCAACTAAGCCGTAGAGACACTGATACTGGACTGGAGGGGACACGAAATAAATGTACGCACGGGATATTGTACACATTTTCGTACCTTTGAAGGGAATGGTAGAAATTGACCTGTCTGCTTCCCCTTTTACGAAATTACAAGAGGAGGTCTTACTAGTGTGGTTACTTAGTATTATAACTCGAGTGTTAATATGCATATACATTGTTTACACTTTTCTCTGAAACCGCTCCATACTGCAGTATGAAAATATGATTACTACTATTTTAACGAGAAACAACGAAAGGAATATACCTTCTGACTAAGTCATTTCACTTTAAAATGCAAGTAGTGAAACATATTATTCAGACTAGGAGTGTTCAGAAATTCGTAACATTTTCGAATGGATTCGTTAGCTACTACTCCACTAAAATATTAATAGTAAACATTTTAAGGATAAAAATTGAAAGGATTATAATATCACAAACTGAGTAATAAATGAAAACATCGTACTGTACCTAACTTTCCTATCCACACGTAGTTAGATTAACTTCTAATATAAGTTTCTTTTCTTGAAAATTAAGTTATTTCAATGCTTATTTCATGTGCAACTAAGGTAGGGAGAAGTCATGGAATTTATATAATTCTCAACTTCCACCCTACTATAAATGATTAGAAATTTCTAACATGTTCTCCTTCTTATGTAGACTCTCAATAGTAAAGTGAGCTTAATACAGTTTTTAAATGTCGACTCTCAATAATAAAGTGAACGTAGTGCAATTTTTAAATGTCAAATCTATAAGTTTGAAGCAACTGTTAAATTGCAAGTATGTAAACTTACTAGAAGTTAATAATAATAATAAACTTCCTAGTTCCCGTGTGGAAATTTCGTAGAAAGCCTTACAAATTATGTTGATAGTAAGTAAACTTTTAGCAATTCTTAAATTTAAGTATGCAAGTTTGCACAAACTGTTACATTAGAACTCTGTAAAGTTGCCACAAGCTTGCAACAAAGTTAATACTCGACGTGTGATAAATTTGCTAGAAATCTGGTGTAATTGGATTGACTTTGAAGTTGAGAATATCCTCTGAGTTAAGACGCTTCGTTAATAAATGCCTCCTTTTGTTTGTTTTTTACACTTTGGAAACTTTTTAAATGTTTCAGAGAATTCAATGATAAGGAGGCGAAGACGAGTTAGATTTTTTATTAGTAGGAATAGAAAAAAAGAAATAAACATATCGTATGATATTCTCACTACAAACAACATTCGTTCTAAGCAACAATAGTATCTTTCGAGTTGATTTTCATAAAAGCTTACCTTGCTTGCAATTTGAATGAGTAGTCAATTGGAAACATATGTTTTGTTGCATGTTCTAACACCGTGTAAGAGTAACACTTATTTCAATTGACTATCCATTGAAAATGGAAGCAACTTAAGCTTTCATGAAATTCAGCCCTAACTCAGTCCCTATGTTTACTTGCTCCCTGTGCTGACTTCGCTTACGGAATATTATCCCCTGAGACTAATGTCAAAGTTCTAATCTTTTCTGTAATACAAGTATTTTGCTAAAGAATATTAAGTTATGTAAAGTACACTTATTTATTAACGGCATATATAAACTAAACTAACCTAACTTTACCTAAAGGAAGCATACTAGTGGGTCAGATGAGAGGAAAGAGCAGAAAAGTCTCCTTACTTGCTCGATATTAGTACTAAATCTTGTTATAAATCGACATTGAATGCTGTCATTTATACTAATTAAGATCGGAAAATGAGGAGATTACTTTTTTCTCAAGTTTACAAGCATGTGTGGAAATGTCATCATTGAAAACTTTATTTTAATAAATTACCGTTTTCTACACTTCCCTTAATTTACGAAATCCCGTACGAGCACGAATGAAACATTTTGAACATTATTATTTAGTGTATAGCCTACTGGATAGCGCGCTCGACTTCACTGCGAGCGGTCCCAAGTTCGATTTCCGGGGAAATCAAAAATTTCAGTGTTGACCCATCATCGTGAGGACAATTGAGGAGCTCTTGTGGATAAGACAGTGATGATCACAGTAAGAGCTTCGGCTCTCCTCTCCTAAGCCGTCTGGTGAACGTGCGAGCAGTAGACGAACTCCTCCCTTTGGGGGAGAGGCCTCATCCACTAGTGGATTGAATATGTCTGTGATTTATTTATTTTACCGGGGAAATGACTGATTTCCGTGTTTGACTTTATATATATATATATATATATCTTTTAAAGCTATTTTTTGCTTCTGCTAACCCGCGGGTTAGCTCCTTCTGAGAGTTACGCCCTCATTTAGGGATGAGTTTTCAATTTGATCATTATATTTTATAATTTTTATTCGCTGGTCTATATGTTTTCTCTTCTATCTTACATCATCATTTTTTTGTGGGGGGGGGGGGGTGATTATATTTGCCTATAGGCAAATTTAATCTTTGAAAATGTGAAGTATTTTATCTATGTTTTTTTCCTGTTTGATTATTGGCTCTTCGAGGGTGCTATGTGGGCAGTCAGGTGTTGATAGTGCGTTGGCCATTTCGAAGTCCTCGTGTTGGTCAGTTATGGAGTATCGGTATATGGTACTCAGTAGTGAAAGTGGTGTTTGGATTAATATCTCTCGTGGGTTGAAGTTCAGATCAGTCTCTATGGTATCCACGAGTAGTGGATGTCGTTTTGATATCTTGTACTTATGTATTTTAATCTTGATTTTTCTATTTGGCTTAGGATGTTTTCGAACGGTACTTGGTCATAGAGTTCTCTGGGTGGGCTAGGGAGTTTGACACGGAAAGCAATTCGGAAAGCGTGTAACTCCCGGGCTTTCAATTTTTCATAGTAAGAGGCTGTTGCTGTGATCTATGCTGTAAAACCGTACGTTAAGACTGGTCGTAAGAAGACTTTGTAAGTGGTGAGCATTGTATCTGGACGCAGTCCCTATTTTGTGGCCGTTAGTCTTTTGAGTAAATTCAGCCTGGTATATGCATGCTCTTTCTGTGACTTTGTTTAGGTATGGTTTCCATGTTAGTTTGTGGTCAAAATTCACGCCAAGGTATGTGACTTGTTTTGCTGGTGTTATTGTTGTATGTTCGACTGTAATGGCTAGTTTATTTGGATTTCTATGAACTTTGGATCGTCTGTTATGTGGTATGAAGACTATTGCTTGGGTTTTGTTTGAATTTATTTTGAGTCGCCATTTGTTGCACCAAGTAACGAAGCTATGGATAGCGGCGTTTAGGATGTTGCTTATACTGTGCAGAGTTTTGGCAGTAGCTAGGAAAGCAGTATGGTCGGCGTATTGAAACAGTATGTAAAAAATTATCACGGCCGCCATCGTTCTAGGTTTAAATTTTCTTAGAATTGTTTTATACGTTAGCGATTACTACCGTCGTCCTCGTCGTCGTAGCAAGCTTTAATCAAACATGTTATATCTGATGTTAAGGGCCTTTTTATTTCTTCCATTACCTCGTTTTAGTTCTTACATATCTAAATAAGTATTCAAATTAGATTACTTTCTCAATGTTCTCATTCTTAGAAACTATAAATTGTTTTCTTTAAATATATGAATTTCTAATACTGCTAACAATTCTTTAAGCAAAAAATAATTACTTTTTATATGTAATTGAGAGGAAATACAACTTTTTAATTTGCAAAGCTAATTATTTAGTCTTGCCACCCATTGTCCACTTAATAATATGGGGCACTTTCGATCGGTACTAGTAAAGTATGTTAGACGGTATCAACAATAATATTTTTTTCTTAATTTTCATCAATGAAATAGTAGAATGGCCTTCTAAGAAAGACATTGACCACTACTTTTCCATCTCTTTACTCTAGAAAAGTGTTCACTAAAAACATTATCTTCCACACATAATCGACTTTAGTTATAGATTTTTTTTCTGTTTAGACTAGAAGAACATCTGAGAAAATTGAACTTCTTCAAGAAAACTTAGGTTAACTTCTGATTTTCTATCAGCGTGTTTTAGAAAGTGTGATCTGATTTAAAAGTATATGTTACATACGAACTATGTACCATATTTTGATTGATAAATTGATTTCTGGGAATCTTACTGCTTTCTTATAGAAACAAGTTGACACCGAGACTCATCCGAATTACATTGTAAAGTTATATTCGCCTTTGCTGCGACTTGATTATGGATCGAGCATGTACGAGACGATTTAGGTCCAAGCCGGGCAGTCACCACCGAACCTACGAGGTATTCTATTGTTTAGCTCAGACATACTAGGCAAATGTTAATGTTATCTTTAATTAAGATAATTTCTATTTCTCCCCCTATTTCCTTCTTCACTGAGGAGAGCTAATATGATGAAGGAAAACACACACACACAAATTAAAGTTTCAAGCTAGATATGAGTGAAGCTAAGATATATATATATTTCACATACAAATATACACATATAGAGAGATACTCAAAAATATAGACACTTACAGAGACCTACACACACATACACACACAGAAATATACACACACATGTATAGAGACACACACAGAAAGATACACACAGATACAGACACACAGACAGACAGACACACACACACACAGAGAGAGACAAACACATACAGAGGGAGACACACACACACACAGAGAGAGACAAACACATACAGAGGGAGACACACACATACAAAGGAAAACACAGACACAAACACACATACAGAGGGAGACACACACATACGAAGAGAGAGACACACACATACAGACACATAAACACACACAGATACATATGCATACACATACACACACATGCGTACGAAAGAAAAGATACACTTCTATATAATGACATACACATACATAGAAACAGAGGCATATACATAAAATTTTAATATTATATTATTTATAGTATTTTTTCTATCATTTTTCATATGTAAAGAATTAAAACCAGCGCCATTAGTGTAGTCTTCAATTTTCTTAGAGCTGGTTTATACGTAGGCGAATACCGGTGTGCTATTTAAGTGAAACAGAAACATCTTATAGAACATAAAAAGTTCCTAGCTTGAATAGAAACATGACGTTTTCAATATACAATAGCTTTTTATTCCTTCTGTTATCTCATTTTTTGTATACATTAATTCACAATAACTTTTTATTTCTTCTGTTACCTCGTTTTATACAGTTTATATTTTCAGATCTTTAAAGTATTCGTACACCATAGTTCCTACATCGAATAAAAGCATCTCTCGTTCAATTCAAAAATCTTTATTTTATTTGTTCAGAACTTTAGAGTATTAAGTACAATTTATTTAATTTTCAGAAACGTTTCGCCATATGTTTTACTTTGAACTTTCAATAATGTGCTTAATTCTTAGGAATCACATAAAACTCTAGTCATGAAGCCTAAGTTTGATTTATTAGTTTACTGTAAGTTTTATCTGAAGTTTGCTTTATCACATGTGTTAAAGCCTTAAGGTACAAACAAATTATTATGTGAGCGCTCTTTCTAAAGGATCCTCTCGCTAAAGGATTAAGGAATATTTTTCTGTCCTTCTTCTAGTTTGAAAAAATGAACAACAGAAGGCAGTGGAATTTTTAGTATGATTCAAACAAGAGAACTTGTTAAAGAAAGATGGGATGAGTTCTTTAAAGTATTTATTAGTTATGAAAAGATAATGGTAATTACCTGTTCATATAATATTTAATTCTAATTTTAATTTCACATAAGAGAATAGAAATCTGACTGTCACGTGTAGAAACATTTTCAGTAAAAAAAATATGAATATAATTATATCAGAAGAATAGCTGGGTCGAAACTCCCCACCTCTAAAGAAGACACACACATTAAGTGATACCGAATCAGATAGCGAGAGACATATGGACACAGCAAACCGCTTCATCTGCAACAACAGTTCATTCCTTCATTCTTACAAACTACGACGCTAAATATCAGAACACCAAACTTCTTCTTCAACAAATAGCCAAGTACATGCACAGAGATATCATCACTAGAATCATTCCAACTAGGAACGGCACAATACTCTAAACTCATGACGTTAACTTTGCAACCACAATACGAAATAAGTTCAGTTATGAAATATTCGAAAAATCAGCAAACCTAACACGCTTAGAGGACAAACGAAACAAACAGCCACCACCACCCAGGAGAACACCTACACTATCAGTAGTAATCAGAGGACTAGAACCAACAATTACAGACGACGAAACCGAAACAGAGCTAAAGAACGAAGGACACTCAGTTGTGAAATGTTTAAGAATTAAAACCAGGACAGAGGAACCGACTTATATGGTACGAGTTCTAACCACTAGCCAAGAAACCATCGATGATCTACTCACTCACGGAGCATATATTTACAAAAGGAGATACAGGGTTGAACCGTTACACAAGCCACCTCAGCTTCCACTTAGATGTGAAAATGCCAATAGTATAACGCACACCATACTTCAAAATGCCCTAATGACATCAAATGTGGCTACTGCTCAGAAACACGTAACACCAAGTCTTGCACAAATATGAAACAACCTCCGAAGTGTACAACCTGCGGTGACACACATCCGACATTTAGCTATAAATGTAAAACAAGACCGGCACCTGAACCCAGTAAGCCTGAGCTCATAGTACCAATTCGCACCACCGAATCACCACAATCTCTTAACTCTACGGTTACCTCTGTCTTTCAACCAATAACGATCGATCAAGTCCTAATTTTCATCACCGTTACTCTCCAAAATATTCTTCTGTTTCAACGTCTATTCATTCTACAGCAAATCCAACATGCCGCTAAAACTATCTTGCACGTCAACTTCAACGCTACTTATTCCGGTCCATATGCACATTTCCATGCTACCGCACTTGAAACTGAAGTCTAAAATGCGACCAACCTACAACCAAACTGTGCTCATGTTGATGGCTCTAGTATTTCTATTCATGAACATACGCTCCTTACCGGACACAAAGCCCTCTTCGAACAGCTGCTAACCGAAGAACACGTCAACGCTTTTCTGCTGTTAAATGAAACACACCTAAAATCATCGAATCTCTGCAAAATTGCACGATATTCAATGATACGACATGACAGCCTTACGCGCAAATGGAGGGGCTGGAATAGGTTTTTCACCACACATTCCACACCGCCAACAAAATCCACCAATCGCTAACTTGCTGAGCATTTAATTTCGACTCTTTACTATTAACATAACTACATTACATTAGCCACCATCTACGTCCGTCCAGGACATTCGATCCCGTACAATTTCTAACAACTATCGTAACTACATCATTATGGCAGATATCAATATACACAGTAGATCCGATAGAGACAAACCCGACTTTAATAACTTTATAGAATATCAAACAACAGGCACCATACACCAACTACCTAAACCAACTCGTCCTATTTCTAACACTTCACCAGACATAGTAATAACCTCAACAAACATAGGAACCCGTTGCACCATAGATATTTTAGACCTAATTGGAAGTGATCTTGCACCAATCAAACTCACTCTTCACTGTCAACGTCCACCATTTGTAACACAAAATATACCAGCACGGGAAATTTTAAGATTTGATAAAGCAGATTGGGAAGGCTACAGAACCTATATAACGACACAACTCGTCCCGTTAGACCCACCAACCACAGGAGACAAATTATATGAAACCATCGATCCCATCACCACGACACTACACCAAGCCACTGACAAATACATTCCCAAAAGCACTGTTCATCCTTTCCGACCCAAACTTCGACCACAATATCTACCGTTAATCAGACGCTTACGTCAATTTTACAGGAACTTCCAACGTACAGGCAATCAGGAATCATTAAGACTAAACCGACAGCTTCAACGCACGGTTCGAAATTATAAAGCATATAAACTGAGGGTATGGGTAAAAACATGCAATACGCTAGCCGACACCGCACACCCGACAAAATACTGGAGAAAATTTAGCACCCTTACAGGTAAATTCAACAAAACCACGTATCCTATCATACAAGAAAATCAAGCACTACACACTGATGTCGACAAAGACAATACCTATGCAGACTATCTTCAAGAAATCTTCACACCCGCCCCTTTCAACCCGCCCCTTTCAACCCACACCTTTGAACCCTTTCCTACGTCATCCCGCCGAACGGTTAGACCTCTCTTCCCCCAGCTACAGCCTAACATAGCCCATATTCTCAAAGAACACCCACTTACTACACCCATTACTCCAGACGAAATAACCCAATCATTAGCCCGTAAACGTCAATCTGCACCTGGCATCGACACCATAACCTATAAACACCTCAAGGAAGCTCCCTACTCCCTCATCCAACTCCTCG